>BOPP01000325.1:459450-478111 GCA_017312745.1 Gryllus bimaculatus | reverse complement strand
TGTCAGGCGAAACGTCGGCACCCCAGCCAACGACGCGGCGTCTCCCGGATAGCCGAGAATTCAAATACGAAACAAAACAAGGTAGCGATGTGGCAAATAAAATCAGGCTATTTCCTGTCGTCTTTGGCAATTGAGTTCTATAATACATTCTATGATGATAAGAAGAAATAAATCAGATTTCATGCATTGTTTCTATTACATGGAAAGGGTGGAAGTCTCACCTCTCCTCTTCGGAGAGCGCCGGCCTAGGTCGCGCAAACCCCTCCACAGTGACCCTGTGGACAAGGGGAATTTATTCTCCTTAAATTTGTATGGATTGTACTGGTGCCTTGCGGCTTAAGCAGCTAGAGGCGGGGCTTTTTCTTACTGCTAATTTTACATTCTAGACCTAAAGTTAACTTCCTTGCACTTTGGCATTACTAACTTACACTAAGATCAATTTTGTAATTCTATATACTACATTAATTGTTATATTATGGGTTGGTAATTTTTCCTTTATCTGCATTCACGCAATCGCACAAACGAATTGACCGCCCAAGCAGGCGACATCCAAGACACCTGCTGGAGGCGCGCGTAGACCATCTGAATGGCACCCCATCCATAATCACTCAAACTTCTCTTTTTACAGTGGCCATCTGCCCGAGCCAAGGGAATTTTTTTCCATAGTAATTCTGTTTTTGCTTTTTCTCTAAAAGAAATCAGAGGAGTCGAGAAGAAATAAACGAAAATCGTCAAAACTAGCCCTTTTATAAAAAAAATGGGTATTAGATTTTTTGAGAGACCTCGAACTCCTTGATTCGTAAACTTTGACTTTAATCAAGAAAAATAATTTGGAGCGCCAGTTTGTTTTATTCACCTTACATTTAAATCCCAGTATAACGGACGTTGACTACAGATATGTCGTGCGACCTCTAATCATACATGGCACCTATTGTCCGATTTAAATGTAGTGACTTGTAGCAGATCAGCTGGAACACGGTTATCCAATCTAGAGTTTCGATACCTAAAATTAAAGTCTTAACGAACATCCCGGTTAGACAAGCGTGTACGGATAATGATCAATCGTAAGCCTCTACATTTAAATCGGACAATGGGAAGCCTAGGAGCAACCGAGACCAGCGCGTCTCGCGCGGCGCGAGCTCTGCCTGCTCGGCCAAGCAGGTGGCTGCGGCTGCGGCCGCGGCCTCCAGGGCTTCCGGGCTCAAGGGCGACTCGGCGGCGGCGGCGGTGGCGGCGGCGAGGCGAAGCGGCCGTGCGCGCCTGAAAAGGCAAGGCCCGCGCCGGGCCCCCTCGAGCGACGCTTACCCAACGCCCGCCGCCTCCGGCCGCACGCCCACTTTCACCTGCCGCGCCCGCGCCCGCGCCCGCGCCCGCGCCCCGCACCGCCACGCAGACCCGCCACTGCCAGCCACAGCCACCTTGCCAGAGGACGACGCGCTAGACAGTGGCTCGTGGCACACACGGGCGCTTCATTGGCACTTAGATTAATTGATATCTGCGGTCGCAAGGTAATAGTGAAGTCCTTAATTAAACCAATCTACGCACTTGCCCACAGGACTGCAGTGTTGCCCCTAGTGAAATGTTTTTACGAGCGCATCATCTCAATTAACACGTTAAATACATAGATCATTATTTTTATTTATTTATTTACTTTGGAATTGTGCAATAGATCAGAGTATAACAACACTCTGCATTTCCTAAGATTGGTCCAATCTAATTAAAATTTACGAACAATTCTCTTACCTACTACTAAGGTGATAGATTACTCTAAGTATCTTAAGAGGTAACTCTGCTTTGAATTGAGATCTGAGAATTTATTCAGAAAAGTGTGGAACGGTAATTTCTTCTTAATACGGGGTTGTCCGTGTTGGGAATTGGCAAAGCCCATTTGGGGGGGGGGGGGAATGGATACGTTTGGGAGGTTTCAGAAGAAATGAGTGGATAAAAAAATAAAGTGATTTGTTAAAGGTGTTTCCAGAAACTCTTCCTGAAGTTGTGCATTGGAGATGAAGTTTTGAAGCGTTCATGCTGATGCGGAATTACGGATTTTGGCCTACTTGAATTTATTGGAATTTGATTTGTCGGCGCTGATCCATACTAAGGGCTCATATAAAAGTAGTGGTCGTGTGATGATTTTGTTAAGAACTAAAGCAGTATAGTATGATAATTTAGCTGATTTGTTGATTATTGATTTAAGTTGTAGTTTAATGTTTTGCTTGTAAAAATTTGCTGTTTATGAGAGGTTTCTAATTGAGATTGTTCTCTTAGTAGATATATAAATATTTTATGGGTTTATTGTGGGGCTGCCATTGTACAGGTTCGCGATTTTATGCTAAGGAGGATGGGAGATGTAAGGTCTTACGGAAAATATTTTGGATTCCTTGTTCTGGGATTGATTTTTATTTTTATAACTTCAAATTGATTTTTATTGCATTTGTGATGAATAGATTGACGTATCATCTGCGAATTGGGCCGTTTTTATTATTATTATTATTATTATTATTATTATTTTATTGTTTTTATTGTTTGTTTTGGAAGGTGAACTATGTGCAAGTGAGGAATAAAGCGGGATGAAGGAGAACCTAGCCTTGAGGAACGCATGTCTTGACTGTTTTCTGATTAGAGTGATTCTTATCAACTGCAAAGATGTGGTGGTATCAGCTGATATAGTCATTAACTCCATTATTGAATTGAACTGAATTGATACCTTATTTTACGTGGCGAGACTCCGGCCATTAGGCCCGCTCTTCCGCCCGACCACGCAAATTTCGCTATGCTCCTTTCGCCAACTAGCGGAGAAGGGAGGTATTTCTTGGGTGACGAAACGGGCGATTTGAATTTAGCTCAGAGGCGTCATTTGGGCTTGAGGATATTTTACATGCAAGTAAATCCACTAACATGGGACAGCCTGCTTTACTTCCCATCCGAAGGAAGGCGTATGAGAGATTTTTTCGCCCTTAAAAATCCACAGCTTCGATCGGATCTTTGAACCCGCGAACTTGGGTATAACAGTCCGATACACTGACTGTTACACCATTGCTACCGCACATTAGGCCGATACATACCAATCACGTCTGTTGTTTGTACTATCGGCGTTCAATACTTTTCATAATACCATCTTCTTATAAGAAAAAATAATATAAATAACAAACATCTTTGCTTTTAATATGCAGGAGTGCAACACTATCTTCCATTTCAAACAGATACGATTGTTGCTTCAGACGCGACAATTGCAAGAAGGCCAAGGTTTTATCATAAGGTCATATTATAAATTTTTCACTGGATGAAAGTAGCCACTTGAATTTTTTTAGTATTTTTACGGCATGTCGACGAGACGCACTTGTGCTATTGACTATTGTTATTGCAGAAACCACGAGCAACGGAATACTAGTTACACTGAATTGCGCGAAAACATAAAATAAAACGTTTGTAATGCCCAAAGACCAAAACTCAATACCCAAAGGTCTTCCATTCAATGCGTATGATTTATATAAAAAATATGCTAACCTACATCCGTCTAACCTACACGCGACGCGTTTTTTCGTAGATTGTAGAAATGGGAAATGCACTAACAAGTTGTGGCCATACAAATAGGAGAGGACACTCTAAAAAACTGTCGTAGAATTTCTAAAATTAGACTCTCTTGAGAGGAAGATCTCCATTGAAACCAATGCTCCGCTACGAGCCGCGGTGTTTGGAAGCGCGCAGCGGTGGCCACGTGTGAAGGCAGTAGCGGTGGCGGCAGCGACCAAGTTAGCGGCGAGCGGATTATGTCCGCCGGCAGATTGCCGAAGAATCGGCTCCAGCGACTTCTGACATGACAATGTTCACTGCCGATGAAGTGCAATTTTTGCATTCCTCTTCCTCAAGAGCCGGAGTGCTGCTCGAAGTTCGCCAGATGGAATTTTGGATCTGAAAGAATGTGGATCTCTTCCTAGGATTCTGCGAAAGGTATTTTTTCTACTCATTCACTGACGAAGCAACCTTCCATTCGTTCTATTTGAACGGATTTGGCTTTTGCGAGACGGAGAATAGAAAACACATTGGTGTCCAATTCGTTTGGCAGTGGCGACGAAAACGACGTGAAGTGTGTCATGAAGACATTTGTCGAAGATGTCGACACAGGGAGAAGAACAAGACCCGCCAATCGAAATCCCGTCAATTGATGCGGGCGCACGCGCAATAGAATTCTTTCCAGAATTGTCGTGTTATGTTTTTCAAATTCACGGCTTGCAAAAGCTCTCTAATGCTGAAATGGCCGCGTGTTTTGAATGGACATAAACGAAGCTTCGCTAAGTGTACGTTTTGTTGAGTTCTCTTTTGCATGGTGCGGGAGAAGTGGGTTGAATGGGAGGCATGAATCATGACAGTTTTAAAATCCAATCTGTTATTCTTTTGCAAATGAAAATACATTTTCTTATACTCCGAAACGAAACATTATAGTTTTAAAATGTTTTCAACCACGCTTCTTGGAATTTTTTCTATTCATAATCTAATTTCAACTACTATTCAACGAACTAAAAGAATGGGTTCGCTTTTCTGGAGCTCACGAAAACGTTCAAATATGTTCCTTCTCTCTTGCAGATCACATACAGTTCTAACTTTTCTAACGAAAAAATAATGAATGGTGCAGCAGCACACGCTTTTTTGCTTTTGCAATTTTCAAAAATTCAGAATATTAAATGAAAATGAGAAGAGTCACTTTAAATTTTCTTGGCTCTATTTGTGTTCAAACACTTTGAAAAAAATTGAATTTGTTTTCGAGAAACATTCTTTTTATAAATCGCATTAACTTCAAGCAGAAGTTATGCGAAATCTGATCGGTTTTTTTAAATACACATGATCTTTGTTATATGTTTTTAGAAGAGATTTTATTTAAGAAAAATCTCTATAATCACTATTGCACTCTTGCTAATTTCGAAATTACTGAGACCGCCTAAAATGAAAGCGGCAATAATTTTTTTACCGCCCTTTGATGCACACGCTGAAACTTTAAAAAAATCATTTGGGGCCTTTTAAAATAATAATTGTTTAAAAATTGCTTTTTCACGCAAAATTACGCAAAAACCACTCACATTTTCAAAACATTTTAGACGGTCTTATTTCAAGGTGTTTGTGTCAAGGGGGTTTTACGCTATACGAGGACCAAATTCAATCCAAAAAAATGGAGTCATTTTTCAGAACAATTTGAAAATATTGAGGTTTCCTGTAAATTTTCCTAAAAAAATGAAAATATCCGTTACAAACTCGCAGGGTCTCGAGTTCGTTTAGATCGATTCGAGAATATACATTTTGGAAAACATTCGTCCAAACGGTTTAGGCACTAGCGTTGCCACAGGCGGACAGACGCTTTGCCGTTAATCGATTTTTCGCTCTCACAAACCCACAAGACACGACATCTGACTACTGAACGTATTAGAGGATGCAATTTACTTCACATATGACTTTGATTAGCTACCAGAGTCTTCTCCTATTCGTATTTGTTACCAGGTCCTGTCAATCTATTATTGTTAAAAATCGCCGATTTTCGCCGCACGATTACATTACTTTCTCTTTACTACGTACGTAGTAAGAGGAGAAAGATTTGAAAAATGGAACATTTTTTGTTATAGAGCAAACAGCTACAGCTGGCACGTGTCACTACTGTTGGTGTTATGTTATTGAATGTACATTAAAATGTCTTTTAAATAAAAATATTGAATGTTAAAGGTTTTTCTCTTTCTTCACAGGACTTCACTTTCACGTGGTCGGCGAGGGAGTCGTGCGATTTCGGAGCGCTCGGCAGGAGCGAGTGTTCGACCGAGAAAACTACATCGACTTTCGCATGAGACTACTGGGAGAACCAGGTACAGTAAACCCATCTCCCCCCATTCGTTTATTTCCGATTGTTGAGACACTTGTATCTTGCATAATAAAGAGGAACTACTACGTATTATTTCCAGTCACATCCTCTTACTTAAATAGTAAATTCAATAGAGTACATTATTTTTAATCTTATTGTACTCTTGTTTTAAGTCAGAACTGCCATGTTATACAAATATCTAAAAATCTATCATTGCCATATCTTATGAAAAAATTCCAATGAAGGTTTTCGTGATTCACAAAATATTTTTAATATTTTACACGAGATATCGAGGTAGACTGGAAAAATAAAAAAACAACAAAACGATTCAGATTTCTATTGAAAAATGCAAATATTTGATTGCAGTAATCCACAATTTTTAATACAGGTATTACGAGTAAATTCTCATACTCCGCGTGTTGTTAATGTTACGAGGACGAGGGCTGCTGCAGTTTCCATGTGTGCTTGTCAAAAACCAAAATACCGAAAATACCAACAACCAATTTTGTTGCTCCGAGACCCCATTTCCCACATCCTCGACAGCAGCATGCTTGCTGCAGTAGGCTATTAGTTAATATTATTTTACATATCTCCGGCAGGCGATTAGTTGAACTCGCACATCGACAGACCCAAATTGAAATTCTCAAGACTGTCATGGGAGAAACATGTCTTATCTCTCATTTCTTACGGTCAAAATGACATCGTCGGAGCAAGAATAAGGAGTGGGTATAATTCTCACTGCTTTATTCATCACCATTCATAGAGCGTCACACATTTTGTAATTCCTATAGCTTTGTCCAAACCACCTATCTAATGTTTGTATTAGCCTTATTTCGGAATCGCAAGTTCGGAATGGCAGCTATCGATGACGGTCGGTATCAGTTTGATGAGACGTCGAATAATGATGTGAGGAGAGGGAGAGCTTTATGATAACTTATGTTTTTTAGAAAACCATATTTTTTCTCAGGGTTGCCAATTATAGTTGAATGTTCATTTAAAGGGCTTTGATGATGCTGAAGTTCCTCAAAATACTGACATTTTCATGAAGTTGTAATCTTATTGCTGCACTATAAAAATGCATTTATCTTAGGTGGATTTGGGAACAGAAATTGACATTTCCAATATTTTTGAAAACAATTTAAAAAACGCGTTATTTTGTCATTGTTACAAACTTTTCACACAGCGACAAGCACACTTTTCTTGGACCGGAAATACCGTTTATATAAACAGCATCAGGGCAAAAGAAGTTGTCTGCTAAGGGAGACCGAGCGCAACAGAAATCTCAGCAGTGACCATTGGGGCAGCGTTGACACCTTAATCACAATCAGATCTGAATCAAAGCTGCAATATCTTCACTTATACGGAGATGATCGTGCAAGTAAGATGGACAGGCAAGAACGTCGGCCCCTCTTATCTGCACCATCATCTCCGTATACGTGAAGACAATGCAGGCATCGATTGGGGAGGGGAGAAATCTGCAAGAGTAATAAAAATGCGTTTAGTAAATTGATGGAATATGATGATAGGTCTAACGATCTATATAATCTAAACCGTGAGTGACGTCTTGCAAAAGCCACCACAAAGAACTTGTACTGTTCAGCACTCTACTAAGGCCTTCTAAATCATCTTAGTTTCTACCCTACAGTACACTACGCTTACATGCGCCGTTCTGGTATATGCCAATAGTAGTAATTAAGATTAAAACTATAATAACAAAAATTACATTTTCCTTAAGTGGCGAAAACGTTAGAAAAATGGGTGCAAACATCCTTACAGACAAACTGTTCCATTCCGTGATTGTACGGTTTGTAAAAGAAAATTTCCTATATCCATTCTGTGTCTTGTTTGGCTTTTGTGTCTGAGATTCCACCACTGTATTACGTTGATTTAAATATCATCCAATTAATTGCTATCCGAGCCGGATTCACGCCATATGTTTGCACAAAACGCAAAATCTAGGCATTTTCCGCCTTTTTTCGTGTGATCACTGCCCTGTCAGATTTGATTGTCCTTGGTAGTAAATGTAGATGAATATACGAATATCGAAATATACGATGGATTGTTTTGAAAATGTTCCGTTGCATAATTCCATGTGAATCTCAACATTTTACTCTATATTCCATTATTGGTCTAACAATAAATGCCCAATTTCGTTGCAGTTTACGGAACTCTTTTTCCATATGCAAATGAGAAGTGCAGGTATCTACAGGCTTTCTCTAAGTAACGTTTACGTGAGTAATTATCTTTATAAATGAATTCCTAATCAATACACAAGAAAACTCTCGGAATAGTATCGTTTCTTGAACGGTAATTCGTAGTGCTGTAATTACGGCTTCAGCCAAAACCAATTGATTTACATACAGAATTTTTCATATCCTTGGCACTGGATTCCGACCAGTAATGTAACGCGTTTAGATCCCATTTCAAAATACTTCCCCTCCATTTAAAAGCACCATATATTAAGTGATAGTCTTTAAATATCCGTACATTCGAAAATAACTGGCAAAACATTGACAAACTCTAGAAGTAAGATCAGTGGCATTTACTAGGCTGTCCGGACAGCCTAGTAAATACTGACTCCGGCCGCGGAAGCCTACGCTCTCAAGATCAGTGGCACTTCCCAGTGGGTTTCTTGACGTAACGCCTACTAAGAAAGACAATTGAAGTTTAATTCAGACTTTTTGTTTCTTATCTCACAGAAACTCACTAATTCGTGCCACTCCCTGTGAGTTAATACCTGAATTGCAGACATCAATTTCTGAACAAGCCGATCGTGTAAAATCCTTCAACTATAGTGTAGATCCTCTCCCGTTATCAATTTCTTTCTCTAATCCTGAAATTGTGAAACATTGCCTTACGAAGGCGTCGCTATGGGGCGGCGGACAGACTGGCCCGGGTGACACCCAAAAACCAAATTATCTTTTTTAAAGAAAACGATATTACGTACAAAATTTCAGTATTAATTATTCATTGAATGGTTTATCTAGTAGATAAATAAACAGTACTATTTATAACTTTTGGTTCACTTATTATATGTTTAGAAGAGGGTCGGTTAAACGAGATGCGAGGCCTGTAGCACTTTTATCATGCGGGTCCCTGTTATTAATTTTTCTAATTTTTTAAGCCACAATTAAGCGCATGTTATATGAAATAACTTTAACCTATTTCCGATAGTATTTTTTTAATCAATCCTTAGCAAAATGTCGCTTTGTTAATCAATGTTGAGACAATACTGTATACTGGCAAAAACGACTGTTAAAGTATATATAAATACTGAATCCAGTTACCAGTACTCTGAGCAAAGTCGTACACTGAGAAAAAAGGTTTGTTGGACCAACCATGCGCATTGTTACTATTCGGCCAACGAAGATCGCATGGTTAGTTTAACAAAGAACATGATTATGCTGAATAAACTGTTAATGTAATTTATACATGATCTTTGTGAAACCAACCATGATCTTTGTTAATCGAACTATGCGATCTTCGTTGACCGAATAGTAACAATGCGTATGGTTGGTCCAACAACCCTTTTTTCTAGTGTAGGACAATATTGGGACATTTGTACATTTTATACTAGGTAAATATGATTTTGAAGACTTGAAAAAATTATTCATACTACAGTTTAAACGAAATATCATTATTTTTATTTATTATTACTTACAGTTTGAAAACAATAACTTTATTCAAAATAATCCATATTTGAAGTGTTATCCGATGACATATAACATGTATAAAAAAATGTCAAATTCGTCTCGTCGATACAAAAATATTTGAATATTGCAATCAAAATAGAAATATATTAATTTTTCAAAATATTAAATTATAAATATTTAATAAAATGGTGAGAATAATTTTTAATTTTGACTGAACTTTGTTATTTTACCTAATCAAACGTTTACGCAATTTCGCAGTAGAAAACTCCTCAATTATTCTTTCTGTATCAATTTTTTGAGCAGTTCGTGTTAGATACCCATCAGAGAAAAGTTGTTCAGTCGTGTTTGGCCCATACTGGCTCTTATTTCACTCTTAATGCGCTTCAGTTTGGAAAAGAACGTTCGCCACTACAGTTTGTTTCCATCAAGGAGAGGCAAATTCTCAAAACAATTTCGACATTGGAAAAACAAGATCCTAGGCAATTTTCTTGAATAATCTTGTACAATTTCAATTCATGAAAGTCTTCCTGATTTTTCAAGGAAGTTTTTGCTGTCTGTTTTCAAAAGTTCACTGAATTGAATCATTTCTTCACTTTCCAAATCATCGGGGTATGCTTTGATCAGTTTTATGGAAGCCTCTTTGATATCTTCTGACGTAGATTTTTCAAGGTGACGAAAAATGGTCAACAAGTTCCTCAATTTATTTGTTATTTGTCTCTGCGATAAAGCAACAAACAGTCAATAGAAACCACATAACTATAAACTTTGAATTTTTCGGATGATCCCATTGATTCTCCGTCGTCATGTGTTGTTAATCCATGCATATTATCAATTCGTTTGTTTCTTCTTCGTCGTGAATGTTCAGGACTGTAATGATCGCAAGATGTTATTGTTTTTGCTTTGTCTTCATTAGATGTAAAGTTCGGTCTGATAGTTTCAATGTATCCACACAGGGACTCATGGACTCATACAATGCACAGGCAAAATTTAGATCTTGATTCTGTGATTGTAACGAAACGCTGGTTGACTGAAATCTCGGCAAAATTTGATTCCACAGTACAATCATAATTCCAGTTTCTAATTTCTCCATCGTTTGCAAGAGACCTCTTGCTTGCCTGATCTAATTTTTGCAGTCAGATTCATTGATAATTTGGTCCAGAACATCCATGATAACACTGTACCCTTTAAAACCCTTCAGTAGCGTGTGCTCGTGCCCTCCATCTCGTATCGGATAATCTTTTCGGCAGAGGAAGACGATGTTCATTACTCGAAAGTGTCATCGCGAGAAGTCCCCATCGAAGAACGCGTAAATATTCTCTACAAACATAAAGAATCGAGTGGCTTCTGAACAAGATTCCGCAGCACGTTGTCCCACTAAATTTAAAGAATGAGCAAAGCAGGGAACATATTCAGCAAACTGACATTTCTCTTTGACAAGCGCTTGTAATCCTTTATATTTGCCACTCATTATTAGCATTATCATAACTTTGACCCCAAAAATCAGTGATGACGATCCCATGCTCTGTTAAAAAAGCAAATAAACTTTCTCCAATCTGTGCAGAACTATGTCCTTCCATTTCCAAAAACGTTACAAATCTTTCAACAGGTCCAGAAGGTAAAACATATTTAATAATTAGGGTCAGCTGATCAGTGTGAGAAAAATCGGGCGTTGAATCTAATGAAATTGAATAATATTTATACTTCTTAATTTCATGAAGTCGTAGGCTTCCGCTTCTTAATTTCAGTTATAATTTCATCTAGTACTTTGGTACCAATTAACTTGATGAATTCTTCACACACATCTTTTGATAGATACGAAGTATTTCCTTTCCTTTTATTTCCATAAGTATTCAAATGCTGGGATAAGAAAGGATCAAATTTAGCGATTAATTCCAGTATTCCTAAATAATTGCCATTTTGTGAAGAACCAATTGTTTCATCACTGCATCTAGAAGCAAGACCTCGTTCTGCCAAAAATTTGATGATCTCGACGACGCGTTGCAGAACATTTCGCCAGTATTGTTTCTCTTTCTCTATTTCCTCACCAATTGCTGCATCTATGCATTCACCTTTCTTCTTTTGGGTCAACAAGGCAATTAAGTTCTTATTGTGTAAAACACTTTCTTCATGTCGATTCAACACTATATTACTGTTTTTCCAATCATCGAAACCCTCTTAAATAAATGTAGATGAAGAATTATCGGTAGCAGCAATTTTGCAAGAAAAGCAAAACAAACTACCTTTACTCGCTGAGTAGCAGAGCCATATTCTTTTCTGATTTGTTTTCGTTAATTTATGAACCTTTAAAAATAAGATTTATTGCATAATCTCGTTTATTTTCATTTTTACAGTATCTTTTTGACGAAGTAAAATCGCTATTAATATTTTGACATTCTTCACTTCACAGCATTTTTCATTGTCTTTTATGTGAGCATCGCGACTATCGATTTGGTTTGGAGGCACTTCTCACCCCCTGATTCTGCTATATCCTTTAGAAGTAATGGTGGTAGCGATGTAAGATAGTGAAAATGGCCCCGGAGGTAAGTATTTTTCTACTCGTGTTCAACACAATTTAAAAAAATGAATTTTATGCAGTTTTCACCTTCAGTTTCCCGCTATCTTTGACTTGAATAAAGTAAAAATAAAAAAAAAAGCGAAAACATGATATTCAGCAAGGTTACAGCAAACGTAAAAAGTTCGGCTACATAGTTCACTCCTACAAATCACGGCCGACTTCGAATTCATTCCCGCAAATCGCGTATTTTTATTTAGTTATTTTCACACGACTGTGTGAAATACTGAATCTTGAAATACTGAAACTTTTTATAGCTTATTTTGTATAAGATATAAACGTTTCAGGGATTACTTAAATAATGTTCATAACGTTTCCAGCAAAAATCTTACGGTTGCCTACGCTGTGAGGTTGGCTGGCTGGCCTTGCGGAGAGGGAGGGTTTTAGACACCGAAGAAAGGGGTTGAAAAAGGGAGGGAGAAAGTCTATTGGTGCAGGCAAGCCAAAGCAGCTAGGTGCGGTGATGGGAATGCGTCATGTGCGCCATATATTTACCTTACCCCCAGTCGTGACCACGCCTGGGAACACAGCTAGCTGGCAAAAGTTGGATAAATACGACCCCAAATGCCAAATATTGCGTGTTCTCATATATATTAGTGTGACGTCATAGATACACACAACGAATACAGACACAGAGCTTTCATATAACAAATATTTATTCACAAAGAAAACACCACTATTTACAATGAATTTCCTTCTTACACCCTAGCTCTGATAGACCTACTGTCCCCTGATCGGTTTCGATTGTGGCATTCGCCACTCCTACTTTTGAAGCTCCCACAAAGCCAAATTTCCGTGACCGGATGTCACACGGGGACACAAAGTCCGTACTGGCGTACCAACTGATGGTTTGCCTCGATCGCAGGAGCGATCTTACCCGATTGAGAATCGGCGTGAATCGTGGCACACAACCACTCCTCACCTCGGAACACGCACACAGCATCGCTCCCAGTGACCGCAGTCACCCGAGGACACAAAGTCCTCCGCAGGCTCGTCAACTCGTGACTTGCCTCGCAAGCCCTGCTAGCCGCAGCACCGTCGTGGCACCAAGTTTTGTGCAACTGCACTAGGTTCTCCCACTGTCTCTAGAACCCACCCAATGGATCTGTGCACTCCGTTATATAGTCGAGGCTCACGTGACCTCCTACGTCACGCCACCCACACCGCGGTTCTAATGCTAACTTTTAAGGGTTCGGGTCTCTGTATCTTAAGACCGGAAGTCCCCAAAGCCTCGTGTCTCCCGTTTCCGCGTTCTTGCTTTAAGGAGAAACCCTTCTCTCCTTCCTGTGGCGAGGAGTTTCCTCATACTAATCACTTCCCAAATAGATGCCACGAGGCACGCTGGCTAATACGTTACATTAGTAAACGTTACCTTCTATTATAGAGTACATTATAGAAATCAGTTTAAAATCAAGAGTTTCCAAAATCAATCTGGGATATTTTCTGTGTTACTAATCGAAAATGGTAACGACTTCAAAGTATATTGTCGCATATTATTTTGTGAGTTCTGCTATGGCAGTAATATTCTTTTAATTTGACCTATACTATTGAGAGGACAGTTAACGAACACCAACAAAATCTGCATCACATTAAGTGTCAGAATTGCCCTTCAAAATGTTCATGGGGAGTGAAGAAACTAAAAAGAGAGGCGACACCATCATTAACGCTCCAGGAAACACCATCTGCAGTGACAACATTTTTGTCTAATGTAACCTATAACGAGTTGCTTCCTCAGCTTACAGATGACCGAATTAAGACTTACCGGACTGTAAGTAATTAAGTATAGCTTTGTCATCACTTTTCAAATTTGGTACATCAAATACTAGTTTCCAATCTTCAGGTACTTTTGAATTTATTCATAGATACGTGAAGTAATTTAGTCAAGCTGGACAGCGACAAATTCAGAAAGTATTCCAAGGAGGAGTCGATTCCAGTACATACATATCATAAATATTTTTGAATTAGTATTTTTTTGTAATTGTTGGCTAGAAATTTAAAAATAAACGCCAGTATGTTCATAATATACTATTTCGGATGTATTGAGAATATAACAATAAATCTGAATTAATTGAGAAAAATTACCAAACGTGTTGGCTCCGGGCGGGGGAGGGAATAGCACTCTCCCATGGATCTACAATTGGGAATTGTAATATAAACTCTTTTTCGATGGTGCTAGGGCCCATGTCGGGCTCAGGCCTCGCCAATAATTCGCCTCTAATTTTCTCTGCTTTCCGCAGCTCTTCTCCATTTTCGTATCGCCAACTGTTCCCTTGAATCTCGTGTGACGCCATCCAGCCATCTGTTCCTTGGTCTTTCAAGCGGTGTGCCCCCAAACACCCGCTCTTCCATTGCTTACTTTGATATTCTCATAGATGGCATATGTTGTACTGTCCTGCCCATTCTAGACGACGTAGTTTTGTTTATAATATTAGGGGATTTACGTAGATAATATAGCTCCGTTTTACTACGCCCCCGCCAATGTTTTTTTCTCCTGCACGGCCCCAAAATGCCTCTCAGAATCTTCATGCCGTCAAACACCATTAAATTATTTTCTCTTGTCTGGCTCATAACCCATGTTTCACACCCATAGCTAAGCCCTGTTCTTATTAACACTTTTTACATAGATACTTTTGTTCTCCTACTCCTCCTTGGATTTTAAACATTCCTCTGAGGGAATGTTTTGCTGGCCGCAATCATTCGTTGTTGTATCTCCGTGCCTAAATTATTATCATCATTAGTGATCACATTGGAATTCCTTTACTTGTATTTTGCACTCATTCAGAGTTATTGTGCCATTTTTTATAACATCGCAGCCTAGTTTAAGACGGAAATTGTGTTTGGAGCGAGGTATCGAACCGGCGCCCTTTCGAACTATAGACCACATCAGAGTGACTACTGCTAAACAGATTCCCTGCAAAGAAGGGGAGTATTTTGCTGAGACGGCCGCTCGCGCTCCTGCGAGCGCAGGCCCCTCACTCCAAATGCAGGAACGGGTGGCCGCACAAGCGAAGCGGGCAGTGGAAGCTCAAATGGCACTCGAGGTGGAACGGAAACGGTGGCTTTATACCAAAATAATTGCCGATATTTGAATTGGGTTTATCTACTTTACAACTTATTAATTTATTATATATTATTTTCTTTTTAAATTCTGTCTTGCATAAATAGTTTTGCCAAGGGGCAGGAATGTTTAAATTCTGTACCTGTTTTCGTTTTGTGTTGTTTTATTAAATCATTCTCTTTTTTGTGGTAGATAGCAAAAATGTGAAATATATTAACAAGTCTCTCTTACGGTAAAAGAGCTCATTTAACAGGCAAGAATCTTTGTTAATTAAACCTCCTAACCAGGACGTAGGAAGTTAATGCAATTATTGCATTGCCAAGTAAACACAATTATTAAATCAAGATTCTTTCGATTCAAAATGTTGACTTTTACTCTCGTTTGACAATTGGGAATAAGACTGGCGTATTTCATTTAAATTGATACTTGTTTTGATTAGTAGAAGAAATGGGAATTAACATCGCTGTTGAGGAAATAACTGTCACCTGACCTCCAAACGCCTTCCATGGACTAAGTATCGGGTGGCGCACAACCCTCGTTGTAAAACCACGTGCTAGTTGCTCTGGATGCAGTGCCCGCGAACTCTGGAAAGCTACAGTGGCTCGCATTAATATTCGCACAGCCCCAAATACAGAAGGCGTTTCTTGTTTTTTCGCACGTGCGCGGAAGCTCCAAGTGAGGAAATGCATAAGAACTGTATCTACAATATTAGAAAACAGAATAATCCATAGAAAATGCTTCTAATGCACAACATACGTTTCAAAAACACGGATTTATGTGTGAATATGCACGAATACGAAGTCACATTAATATTCGGACACGTAATGGAAAATGCCCTGTTAACCCCTCGCCACTCTCCCAGATAGCGCGATAAGCGCACCATCGCCCACCCAGGCCAAACGAAACTATGCAGACTCACTGTAAACATTTCCGCCTGCAAACACCTCTTGCAGTGGGTGCGTGCAAAGCGTCAGCGACATCTGTGCACCCCGAAACAGTGCGCAGAGTAATTAGAAATGCCGGATTTCATGGCAGAGCGGCCTGGAAGAAAACCTTTGTCCGTGTTGGGAATAGAACTAAACAACTTCAGTTTGCAAAGGAATATGTGATAAAATTATGAATAGATATAAATATATATATGTGTGTGTGTGTGTGTGTGTGTGTGTGATAAAATTGTGAATATAGATATATAAATATGTGATAGAGAAGTGGTGGCATGAGGTAATTTTTGTAGATGAGAAAAAGTTTAATATTTTTGGCAGTGACGGTAGGAAAATGATATTGCGCAAACTAAATACAGAATTGTATCTTAAAAACGTAGTGTCAACTGTGAAACACTGAGGTGGACACATCAGGAACGCGTTTAAAATTTATCGAGATAACGACCCGAAACACAAATCGTATTTAGTGCGGGAATGGTTGTTGTCCAATTGTTCAATAGTGCTAGAAACACCGCTTCAGTCTTCTGACCTCAATCGAATCGAGAATTTATGGCATGAATCGGATTGTACAGTCAGGAGAATCCCAATTACGCCAGTCCTATCTGCAAGAGATAATCAAGGAAGAATGGGCACAAATTAGATAACAGTAGCTGAAAATAATTATTGGTTCAAAGCTAAAGCGATTATAGCAAGTCATTGACAACAATGATTATGCTACAAAGTATTAATTTTATTTTCATTTACTTATTTGTTAATTTATATTATATTTCATTTCACGTGTCCTAATATTACTGTGGCTAAACAATCCAGAGTTTTATTTTGTTTTCTTTTTTATTGAATGCGTCAACTACATTCGGCTTTTTTTATACTGTTTTCCATTAATAGGGGAACAATTATCTTTGACTTTTTTTCTTTTTCTTGCTTTTTGCAATTTATTTCCTACAACCGCAAAAATATTACAGAACTTTCGATTTCTTGAGTATCTCTGGGGGGTCCGAATATTAAGTTCGGGTTACTTTGCCGTCTGTCGTTACCTTGCCGGCGACCTTGACAAACCTCATGTAAATGGAAACTTTTGAGATTCGAGAAACTTATTAGATGCTTTGAAGCAATGAGCACACAAATGCATTAACTTTCAAAATACACCTGACTTGTGAATTTTAACAGGGGAAATATATTTTTTAAATATTACATAGGTCTTCTATGTGGAATTTTTGGAAATTCTGAAGTTTTAATCAGAATAGCGTTTTTGTCATGAGATTTTGTACATTGTACCCTATTCATACAAACTGATTGAAGAAAAAACTGAAGCCATTTTAAAGAAAACCTTGTTTAGGTACTTGTGAGAGATTAACTTAAAAATACGTGAAAACTATTTTTTGAAAAATGTGCACTACATGAAATTATTTTAATTTTTAACAAAGAGAAATTGATTGCATTGACCAAAAAAAGCTTTATCTTCAACATTGAAGCTGCAGGATAGTCTGACATGTTAATAAGAATAATATTTGTAATTTTTGTATCTACACTATATTCGAGGCATTGAGAGCACATGTTGTGTCCAACTACAACCAGTCATGAGAGCAGTGGTCGAACTTCAACGTAAATTGGCAGATATGGGACTCTTGTTCTCGCAGCAAGGTGCAGGTAGACCACTTGTGCTCCCGATGTCTCATTTATAAGCGAAAAATAACAAAGAACGGTATCAGATCATAGTATCCCCACTCGTGAGGTATAACGATGTAGGTTAATTGCCCTTCATTTGTTTCAGGCCAAGGTCCAGTACTTCTCTCTCCAGGAATCCACAGTTTCCCTTTCAAGTTAGGGTTACCCCTTGGACTACCATCCACTTTCTTAGGCAAACATGGTTGGGTCCAGTACTTCTGTAAAGCAGCACTGCGTGAAGCTAATGGTTTGACTCACAAGAACCAGCAAGTTTTCATAGTCATGAATCCAATAGATTTAAATTTGGAGCCCCCTGTTATCACTGTAAGTATAGTAAAAATGTTTCAAAAACAATGATGATCTGATTCATGGCTCTTGGTGTTCCCTTCATCATATTCACTCCCCAACATAATATTACATCAAATTAAACAAACACCTTCAAATACATTTTTTATTTTAAAACAATATAAATGTGCCTTTTTTACACCTTAGATAAGTCGTATCAGTATTGTACCATATCCCGGTGTTACTCTAATAGGTCATACGATATCTAATGTACACTTTTTTGGTTCCCTGGGCTTCATTACTTCAAGTACTTTCAAAAAATTTAAAGAATTCTTGAATAAGTGAGATGATTGCAAAACTTTTTAGCATTGGTTTTTGCTAGTTTTAATGCACTTTGTAACCATGTTTTTTTCATATTTTTTAAAGTAGTGCGTCACAATGAAAATATCGATTTAATCTATTTTTTGCTTCTTTTCCATTTTTCTATTACGAAACTTTTCCCCATATGCATCATTTGTACACCACTGCATTCAAAAATTTTACAAATCATGACGAGGACTGGCTATTATGCATAATGACTTACATAAAAGAAAGGTTTTGCTGGGCTGTGTGTGATGTGTATGTATATATATATATATATATATA
>BOPP01000325.1:437038-456537 GCA_017312745.1 Gryllus bimaculatus | reverse complement strand
GTTACAAATATCTCCCAGATGGTTCAATGCTCAATAATTCTTAGCCAGTGTGATTTTCAACTCTCATATTGTCAAGTGCTAGTAGTACGAGCGTTGCTATCAGTGCAATATGTTACACATCAGAGCATCCTGCCACGTCACTATCTCCTCCAAGCCATACCTGGCGCACCTCAAGATGGCGGTCAGTGCGGTCTTGGAGATTGTGGTAGGTCCCTTTATAGCCATAGAATTTTCTTCGTATGCCTCTCTCTTGCGATAATTCCTATAGCCCAACTTTGTCCTCCTTTTTGATGCATCCGTATCACGCATATGTCGCCGTTTGGCGGGAGTTCGCATCATAGCTTACCTGACCCCGTAAGACAAGCTAATCCTAAAACCACCTTTTCAACAAAGAGGTGTCGGGTAGTTGTCCCGCTGGGCCAAGTGGTTTTTAAGAACTACACATGTCCTTCAACCCTTTAGCATAATTGCCTTTAATGAGACGCAAGTGTCGTTGGAGAACAGCCTATGGGCTGTGACAATAGGTCCTTCCCATAATAGAAAATCGAAGGGGGCCACCCGGTCAGTAACTCCATCGCCGCAGTGGGAAGTAGTCCTCGATAGCACTCTCCATTTATGGTGGGTCCCTGGCCATTCTAATGTTAAGGGTAACATTATGGCTGACAAGCTAGCTAATATGGGCACTAGATCACGCAATGTGATCGAAAGCCCCGGACCCTCTAAAGGTGTTATCAAGTCCACGATTCAAGATTGGTTGGACAAAGAACAATTGAAGAGATAGCGTGAACAAGATGGAAATAGACAGGCCAAAATGGCCTTGGGGTAGCGAACTACACCCTGAATGGGCGAAGGAATTCGAACTTATGTCCAGGCGAGATGCAAGGCTGATCGTGAGTCTGCTGACTGGCCATGCGCGCCTGAACTTTCACCTGTCTAAGATGGGCCTGGTGGCATTGCCCTCGTGTTGATGGTGCGATGCTCATCCGGAGGAGGCGCTACATGTCCTATGCCTTTGTTCTGGTCTGAGTGAGCGAAGGCGTGGGGTCTGTGGTGCCTTCACCTTTGATCCTTCTCAGCTGAGAAAAATGAAACTGTCGGAAATCATCAGAATGTGGAAGGGCATGGTCCCGGCCGAAGTGGAGATCTATTGATCTTTGCTTAGGGTGTCAGAACCGCCGGGCTCTTGGGACCGCCCAAAGGCGGTACCGAGTTGGCTGGGTCGGCATATCAATGATGAGGGAACAAAGGGCTTGCCCAGGTTCACTGGTGTTGTTAACACTCCTCTACCCCATTATTATTATTATTATTATTATTATTATTATTAAGTCTACACGCAAAATCGTCTATTGCAAATATGTCTGCGAATAAAGAAAGTCTAATTTCGAATGAAAGTTTGTTAGACTTTTTCATTAATTATGATCGCTTTATAACTACACAGATATTTTATTAGACTTGTTAGTAAGTGTAATTAAAAAAGCATATTTAACTCGTTAAGTACATTTATAAAATAGAAAAGACAGAATAAACAGAAATTTCAATAATCTTCTTCTAATTCATCTTCCTGCAATTTCAGGCGGTAACTTACACATCTCTAATATGCAATTTCGCTCTCTATATTCCGCATAGCGCGATATCATAATTTTCACTTGCTGCATACTGACACAATAAGATATTTTAATAAGACATTTTAATCTTGTCTGTCCAGCTAAAAAGTTGCATAATAAGGACCTCTTGTCTCTCGGATCGTGTTTGATACGGTCTTGAAAATTCCAAACGCTTGCATGGTGAGCCACTATATGTTTTTAAAGTTTGCGATGTCATCCTTCGATGGTACTTACAGTTATCTAAAAAATATTTAACACAATGTCACACACATTCTAAATATCAGGAGGGCTTGTCACCTTCCTTCTCTAGGCACACAATATACAGCTGGCTGTAGGTTCCACTTCACTTATGGTTTGGTACAAAATATTTAAAAACTCAACAACACCAGACGACCACAACATTGAGAGCTTCAAAGGGCAACCCGGCTTAACTGGCTCTGAGCATAAATTGATGTCACTGCAGTGCCCCTTACCCGGAGATACTAGAGTTAAGAGTCCCGACGCACAGTGCATAAGATCTCGAAAAAGCTGGCCAATACAAGAAATTGTCAGAAATTTTGTAAAAAATACGTTTTGAGGCCACTGGTTAAGGATTTCATAAGATCCAATATGGCGAACAAAAATGCTCAAAAAAGGTTTTAATCGTACAGAAATTGGTTTTTAGGGTTCTTTCAGATCATATATTAAGAAGTTGATAAAAAAGTTTCAAAAGTCAAAAAACCAAAATGGCGAACAAAAATGCTAAACATGGTTTTGATCGTACAAAAATTGGAGTTTAGAGATCTTTCAAGGCCCAAATTCACAATTTGATAAAAAAACAAAACGGCGAAACTTTAAAAAAACTATAAAAGCGTTTTCTTGTGAGGTAGGATGGTTGTAAATGGATTAAATAATCTTGATATATCAATAAGTTTTATTATATCTAAACTGAAATTACAGTACTTCTTCCGAACTCTATGGAATTTCACTAGATGGGTCAATTGAACAGGTATTAGCTCCTGGTGGCAAAAGAAGTTGAACTGCCTCACGTGACAAGGATTTGCTAACTTTGGGAGGAGTCTTCCGCATGCTGATGATCAGGGGATCCGATGACCTCAGCAATCGGTGAAAAACATCTTCCATCGTTTTTTCCCTACTATATTTTTGGGGGAAATGTTGGCGATTCTGTCGAATATCTCTATTGCATGATTCCTGGTCATCTTCTGTCAACATGCCTATTGGTAGTAAGGCAGTTTCAATAATTTCAGGTCCGTGGAGCAGCACTTTATGAATGGTCATTGGGATGCAATATCAGGAATACTTATCGACGAATATTATAGCTGTATCAATGCAATATTCTCGAAACTCCTAAATTTGTACACGAAAACAGCAACAGCGAGTAAGCTCTTCCTCTTCGTTTGGTAAACCGGCCCTTACGTGCACTTCACTCTCGCATGCCCGGAGACCAATCGAGACTTGACTCGAGACTTGTCTCGGCTGCGGCGGTGCCCCACTAGTGGGAGATACCTTGTTGGGAAAACCCAAGTGTAGGTTGGCACTAGATTCGCCATCTAGCGGAGGAAGATCGCTGCCACCCCCGCGACCAAACCTTCAGCACATTTACGTGAATAACATCCTTCGCCGTTCACGGGCCCGGAATCATCAAATGAAGGGTAGCCACATGAGCTACCGAATTTCACGATGTTCTGTCATGCAACTGCCCGTTATTGTAAGTTTCTTTTACGCAACCAGTTACTACTCTTTTCCAAATTGATTGCGCGAAAAAGAAAAGATAGCCCTTCACCCGAGCTTCAGGAAAATATATTCCTACAGCATTCAGAGCTGCCAGTTCGTAATCAGTGTAATTTCAGAATTCAGTTCGTACCCCAATCGTTCACAATGCTTCTTAATTTGTTTTTGCACACAGTACACTAAGGATATACATCCATTGCCCTGTCATATAGGGTATACAATTGTTAAAACATGGAAGGGACTGTTTTAAAGGTGGCATCTCCTAAAATACTGAGATGAATAACATATGTCTTAAGCTTCGTCTGTGTCGTAAACGAGGTATCGTTGTCACGTCGATGCGATATCGTATACATTATTTCCAAGTCTGCAATAGGTTTCGGCATTATTTTACTATGCTGTCGATTTACTCCTCGTAACGATCCCTTCCTTTCCGGCATTAACACTCGTACAAGTGTTTCCTCACTGGGTAAGGTGCCAATTCTTTCTTGGACAATAGCTGTTGGCTGATTTCGTGATTTTGCATCAACCAGTGTACTCACTTGAATTCTCTGATCGCCGAGGTTGGTGGTTGTGAATTTTAGTTTTCAATACATCTATTTCAGCTTCTAAATTTGACCTAGTAACAAACGGCAAGCAAATTGCCGGCGGCGACAAGCGGCATTGCAAATACCTCTGGGAATATTTCTAATAAAAAGTTCTTCCATCTCTGGTCTTTCCGTCAGAAGGGGTAATCGAAATTGCCATGTTATCTTGTGAGGAGACCTGCGTCTTACTCTCAGTCGTTTCTAAATAAATAAATAAAAAAATAATTAAAAAAAACATATTTTTTAAGAGCTTATTTTTTTAGAACATATTGTTAAAGGCAAACATTTCTATCTTATATTTTGTAGTTTTGAAATTTTAACTTTCCGCCACTTTCGAAAATAGAGTTCACCGGAAATGAGACAAGCACAAATTTTTAACCGTTTTTTGGTATATAGGAGAAGAAAATTCAAAGAAAAAATTTGGAGCTGTTTTTGAGAAAATCTTAAAAAAAATTTATATTACGCAAAATTTCTGGAAAACTACTCATCTTTTCGAAAAATTGTACATGAACTTATTTCAAGACTTATTTGACTTTCGAGATTTCATTACAGAAAAAAATCTTTATCTTCAATATTGTAGATGTAGGAAGACGCCAAAAACAATTTTGAATTTCTGCATCTTTCGAAAACTCAGGGAAATGAAAATTAGATTTGCACCATTCTTTTAAGAGTACATTGCAATACCCGAGGACAATGTTTAATCAAAAATGTATGTAAAGAATCCCCAAAAACCAAAATATCCACTTCAACCTCAGAGTATCACGAGTTCATTTAAATTCATCATGGAATATCTATTTTGGAGAAAATTGGCTGAATGGTTTAAGGGCCTCAGATGGACATACCAACAGGCATACAGAAGTTTTGCAGTCAACCAATTTTTTGATTTCAAGAACCCACAAAATGTGGATTCTGACTACACAGTGTTAGAGAAAGTAATTTACTACAGATAGGAAGGTTTATCCCTTTTTTTGATATCAGGGTCCTACAATGCTAGTTTTTTAGTAATATATTATACTAAAAGACAAATTTTGTACGCAAAGTTATGTTTATCTGTCATCATATTTATAAAGTCAATTAGAATGTGCCTTTATATTTGTTTGATGATAGATGAATTTAAAGGTTTTTTGAATTCATGTTTGAATCAGCAAAGAACTAATAAACCATAGTTTTGTATGCATCATGGGTGTTACTTGAAGTTTTTGCCCTTCAAGTGACTTCCAATTCCATGGGCAGGGCCCTTCGGGTTTGGAAGTACCTCCCGGGCAAAAGCATCTTAACGCCCTGGATACATAAATAACTATTCAATTTGAAGTATTTTCATAGAAAAAGAGATTAATTTGATTTTGAATTTAAATAAAATTTATTTATTTATATGAACTGCAACAGAAAACTGATATAGCTGCAATCAAGATATTTTACAAGTTTGAATTAAAGCTTAACTTATAAATTAAAACTTAATTTTTAACTTTTCACCTTAGAATAGTGTCAAAAAGATGCACATTTTTGAAAATGTTTGTTAGATTTAAAAGAACTGACATGTTAATTTCTAATTTCTTTTTTTGGCAATTTCAAAATTTGTAGCACTTGCTTTTTTGAAAACAAATACTGAAATAAATGCTCCCAATTTTTGGAAAATTGTGATTTTTTCTTCTGTGGAAAAGAAAATTAAGGTTACCCAAAGTAAACAATATGTGTATTTTTATTTATTTGTTGAACAATTTGTGATATTACTTTCTTTTTTCAGCAACCTCTTCACTGTGAGATAGAGCACAGTCTTGGTGTGAACTGCTTACATGCAGGGACGGTCTTGTGCAGAGTATCATTGGACAGAGGAGGATATGTTCCTGGTGAAACAATAGGGATAACAGCAACTGTATACAACAAAAGCAATGTTACTTTAAAATCTACCAAGGCTTCCCTTACAGAGGTAATGGGTAATAATAAATTCTCGGCTATCCAGGAGACGCTGCGTCATTGGCTGGGGTGCCTGCTAGCTGTGAGCTTCCTCAGGAAGCTTCCTGAGGAAGCCTGCGACATGTCAGGCGAAACGTTGGCACCCAAGCCAACGACGCGGTGTCTCCCGGATAGCCGAGAATTTATTGACTCGAGCCGCAGAAGCTTATGTGTACTAATGGGTAATTAAGCAATTTGAGGTAATGGGTAGTTACACAATTTACGTTTTTAAATGAGGGTAAGCCAAAAATAATTTATTTTGAATCTGAACAATATTGTCAACTATTCATAGATAACACATGAATGTAAATTTCAACACAATTTATTCATATCCAGCATCCAGTGCTGAGAGAGCAAAACACATGAAAACTTTAATCAGAGCAATCAACACCTATAATCTCAGAATTTAATTTCAGGGGCAATAGTGTAAAGCATAATATGGAAAAGAAAGCGCAATGGAACTTTCTGTTTGATTTTTTTTTCTCTAATGCGTCTTTCTTCATGCTATTTTTCTTTGAAATTAGCAGATGAATACATAAATCGTTCATACTAGGGAGTCTTCAAGAAAAGGGAATCGATTCTGTTAAATATTCTGTAATTAAAACAAATATGTGCATTGGCATAACCAAGACTTTTATCACAGGAAAAGTAAGAATAATAATTATTATTATTATTAATACAGGTTAAGTGGCATATAATAATACAATAATTAAATATCAATCAATTATAAATTTATAAGATAACTTAACAATTAAAAATTGATGGCATTTCAATACAATTTTTCTTACAATCAAAATTAACATACTATTTTATTAAATTAAAATTAATTAAAAAGAGCTTTATTTTATTTTTAAAGGAATCAATCATTAATACACAAAGAATCAAAATTTACTGTTTTTTGTTTTGTAAGATTAAATTTTAAAAAAAGTTTATTCAACTATAATTGAACAAACATATTCAATGTATCATGTCTCTGTGAATATTTTGGAAAAAAAAAGTACCCTAAAGATTTTATTTTTATATGTGGTGTATACTAAAGATCTACAGTCATTATTAATCTTAAATCACATTTTCACCCTACACAAGGTGCTACAGGTCTGCTCTACACTGTAAGGGGTGGAGGTGGAGCAACAGAAATGTTGCGCCTGAATTGATTTAAGAAGAGTTAATTTCAAATACGAGAATGTAGTTTAAGGTATATTTTGTGTAAACAGAGGATAGATGTTTGAAGATTAGGAGGGAGCAGTTGCCCCGTGCTCCCTTAGGGTAGTGTATCATTGACACATGCAAGAGTCAATCAGTTGTAGTACTTACGAGACTACTTCATAATATTTGGCTAATGTGCTGTTTGTATGGGAATTCCAGTTAATTTTACAAAAGTTGATCACATATTTATACAGATCTTATTTTGAAGAAAAGATGATTTATAGCAATGCAGACCACTTAAAATGTATCGAGTAAACCTTGCAATTTCACAACAATTATCATGTTATTTAATTTTTCCTAGTACAATGTATCCAAAACAAGTAATTTCTTACAGACTATCCAGTATTTGGCAAGGCACAAAGTGGTCCAATCAGAGACAAGGGAATTAGCAACTTTAAGCAGAGGAAAAATACGACCAGGAGAAAAAGATGAGTGGACTAACGAACATTTATATGTTCCACCACTTCCCCCAACCAATCTTCGAGGATGTCATCTGATAAAAATTCAATATGATGTTTACGTAAGTCAATATGTTTGATGCATGTAGACAACAAAATCTTGCAATTTTTTCATTTTAAATTAATGATGAAATGCAAATTCTTAGTTTATTAAAATATATATTTGTTAAGTAAACAAGCCATAGATTCAAACAACGAGCATTTCTTACAACCTGTATATTAGGGATTTTGTAATAATTTCTGTTTACAGTTTATTGTTATTCCAAAAAGCTTTGAGAAGGAAATTAAGCTGCGACTACCAATAATGCTGGCCACTTATCCTCTGCGGTCACCAGAAGGTTCATTACGTCACAAGCTTGGAACACACTATCCATCAACACTTCCAATATTTCGACCTTGGTTGGAAGAGAAACCCATAACATAACAATTGAACTTGGACTGAATGTCAACTCTGAATTATCAACTTACTAATAGCAACTGTGAAGAATATATTCACATGCCCTCTCACTAAGTTAATGTAAAAATGATGGGAAAAAAAACAAAAAAAAAAATGAATGTTAACACTTTATAATTAAATTAAGAAATATTAAAATATTGATATTCTAATTGTATATAGTATGGCTAATAAAAAAATTTTTCCTAAAACAGTACAGATCATTCCAATCCTTTTGTGGAATTTCCTCTTCTGAGAAGAACCTTTCCATTTTACAATACAACAGTGTATAGGAAAAGCATCCCTAATTATTTTTTTTTCAGTCATTTTCAAAGCACAGGACATTCTTGGCACTACTTACAATCCAAGTTTTATACAAGGCTACTCAAAATAAAGTATCTTTCTTGTATACTCAATTATCTTGTTACACAAATTACAACACTATTTGTCATATTAGCTCTCAGCAAAAAGTAACACACACTTAATTAGAATAAAAAGGTATAAAAGAATTGGAGGTGACTTTGGAACAAAAATTCATCAAGACTTAAGGTGAAGTCGTAGGCTTCCGCGGCCAGTAATGTGGGTAATCTGGGCTGTCCGGGTGACGCTGCGTCGAAGGCTGAGTTCACAACTCAGCCTTCGACGCAGCATCACCCGGACAGCCCAGATCACCCACAAGACTTAAGGTATTACTGTCACACCCAGCTCATTCCTTCCTCTTCATTCCACAGGAGAAACAAAGCTCTTGGATCTGCATGCATCATGATATGTTCTCAACACATTTTGGGTGGGAGTAAGATGAATTTGAACTTTATTCCTTCAGATTATGAAGGATAATAATAATAATAATAAAATAATAATAATAATAATTNNNNTATATATATATATATATAGTACTGCATTTGCAATTCTTCAGACACACAAATTTATATTCTTTGTTAATTTTTATGGTATCTTATAATACACGCAAGGACAATTTCCTGAATTTATACTAGGAATACCATTGCATATCCTCAACATGCAATTCTTTTTCAACTTGCATCATTAACTACATATGAATAAAATTAATTATATTTTAAAAGTATGAAAGAAAGAAAAGAATAAATGGAAAGCATTTATATAAGAGCTCTTTTATTTAAAACCAGTTCAACATACAAAATGTTCAGTAACAAAGACATACAAAATGCATAGTACAAATACTTTTAGTAAGTATTTATTGATATTCAAGTTAAGACTCAAATCCATAAAATGGAATAACAAGAAGAACTTTTCTAAACTTTAACACAAAGACCAGGGATCAGTATACAAACCTAACTTCACTGAACAAAGTAACTTAAAAGGAAATACTTTCACATTAAGGATGATGCAAAATATAAAAAAGTTTTGAAAATCTTCTAAATGTATAATTCCTCTATGTCCCTGGTCTATGTTTCTAGCTCACAGATTCAGCAGTTTTCTTCTCTCTTTGAGACAACTACATTTAAAGAGGGAACTGTCAATGAGTATAATCATTCCTACAGAACACGGCAAGTAGGATTACAGCTGCAGAAATATACAGCCACTAATGAACTTTGAGCAGATAGGCTTTTCCAATCAAGTTCAAGATCAGGCAAGCTTTTGTCAAAACTACTGATACAACAATAGTTTTCATCATGAGCAAAAAGTGTTTAATTCAAACGACATACTTCCTATTAACCAGCTGTTAAGAGTAATGTCTTGCAGTAATCCATGCATTCAAAATTGTAATTGGCAAGCAGCATTACATGAACAGCTGAGAACAATGATTGGCCAGGGATGCCTACATAGTCCACATGTGATAAAAATAATTCTCCTCTCTGTTCCAAGTGGTTAATTATATCGTTTTCAAAAGTAGTCCAATATCCTTTTTCAATTTTTTTGAACTTGATAATGGACTAGATAATAATAAAGACAATATATCAGCATACAAAAGCTAACATAATTTATTCATACACTTTGAGTAAGAAATGTAACTAGTTATTAAAAACTATAAAAGACTAACCAATATTTTTATTATTTCAAGAGAGACTTTTTGTACATTGCTAATCAGAAAATGTTTACCTAGCTCCTCATTAATGATTCTGCAACATAGTCAACCAACAATTCAAGCCATTCAAGATGTCATTGGAATTTTATTTATAGAAAATTTGAACACAAAGATGGATTCAGAAAATGACGTTTTTAAGGTTAAACATCAAACCAGGAACAGGAAATATTCTTGTTTTTCCATCTACATTCAATATTAACCCTGCACAATCACTGATGCAATCTTACTGCAAAAATTTCACACTGGGTTATGTGTCACTCCAATATTTATTTCATTAAATTCTAACTTTTAACATTGTACAGACTTTTGCAATAATTCTTTTCCCCAAATTCATCATCTGGTTGATTGTAGTTAAAATACTAATTAATTGAAATTAACCAAGTTAATTAACTTAATATCCAAGAACAATTTCACAATATGTATGAAGGTAGAAACTTTGAAAAGTTAATTACAGATCAGGTTTATATTCCTCAAAAAAGTTCTAAAATTATGAACCATTAATTGACAATCTTAGAGAGAAACCAGCTCAAACAGCCACCTCGATTAACCTGTCACATCCACTATAGAGCATTTTTTCATGGAACTGATTGGTTTTTTCAGACACGTGTAAATATTCCATTTTCAGTGGCCACCTGCCTAAGTGGTCAGAGACCAGGCACATTTCTTTGATCAGCCTTTAGCAAGAGGTCACCTCAAATGATTTTGAACTGGATTATGATAAGCACTGTAAAAATGGTGGAGATTAATGTATATTTATTATCATCCTACATAGGGATACATTTACAAATTACTTCAGATAATGACATTCAGAAACTTACTTTGCAGGGGAATTATTTTCTATTTCAGGTAACAGCATCTGGTTTTAATAAATATATCTTAAAGACAGTATAACATGTTCATTTCCGCTTCCAGCATCCCTATGGTTTGCTAACACATACCCTTCTGTGGGGCTCTTAAGAACTCACAAAGCACACAACATGTGTGAATCCGATCTAAAGGTCATCTGTTCATCCTTTGGCAGACAACCCTGTTGTGAAGTTTATAATGGATATGAATTGTATCTTCCAATCTAGTTTGCTTGTTTGATTTGACCAAGAACATAATGAAGTTGCTTGCCTAAGAGAGCTTGTCCTGGCTTTGATGCGATGGAAAGAACAGCTGGGGTGAATGCCACGAGCCGGAAGGTTAGAATTTCAGAACAAAGATTTTGCAAGATTTGGAGGCCTTCAGTTTAGACACAGTATCTTGCAAGGAGTTTTATATTCACAGTAAACAGCCTGCTAAATAACCCAACTGACCACTTAACTGGAACATTGCTTCTCCAAAACAATTATTACAATTCAAAAATCAATTCACGTGTAGCAAATTTTGTAGCTTACTATTATTTTCTATTTTTTATCCTTTTCTTTCTTCATTTAGAATTTTTTCACAATCTCTGATATTTCCAGTCTTATTTTAAATATTCGCAATACATAACAACTACCACTAGATGCTGGATCTTGAAACAAATTTTCTAACTCTTGCCCATTTCAAAACATTCTCTTCATGTTAAAAAAGAAAAATATTTTCTAACATACACTATACTAAATAAAACTGCTGTAGTAAGTACACAGTTAGAAATTAATTGCTTCAATAAAAGGAACAATGAATGACAATGCACCCCAGACTAAATTCTCACGCACCTATGAAAACAATTAGGACACAACTGAACTCTTAAATAAAAGCAACAATAAAGGAGCCTTGCTAATAGCAAGGGTAGTATTCAGGCTTCACTACTTAACACTTGTGTTCTATACAAAAACATTTTAGCAGGGTGTCACATCTCAGTGTGACTGAAGATTAAGAAATTTTGTGATATGACAGAGAGAAAATAAACTTTTCTTTCAAGCATTTTTTCATTAAGACCTGCCTCAAAAATTTCATCTTTTATAGAATGAGATATTTGGTTTGCTGAAATTCTAGCTCTAACAAAATTCCACAGATCGAAAACAATTACTTTTCTGACCAAGTTTTGCATGAGGGAAGTAGGCACCTACAATGTGCTGTTCTAGGAAGTATGAAGTTCTGACTGGGGAAATCACTACAAGAGCATCCTGATTTCAAGAAAGCACATGGCACAAGTATTTATCCCCACAAAAGAAAAAGGTTGGTGCTTTCAGGACCTGCAAGATGCATTTTTATGCACACACAGCTCCAATTTTGCAACAATCCATTGGCAAGCAATAAAGTTGTCTCATAGAAAGGTTTATTTTTTCTTCCATGACAATTTAACAAGTCGATTTAAAAGTTCACTACTTATGAAAATGTTCATATAATATAATACTTTAAGAATTGATTTTTTATCAAATGATTTTGAACCAAAATGAATACTTGATGCTTATCAGAAGTGACAAAATCACAATACAAAAGCAGAGGGAAATCACGTGAAATAATAATAATAATAATAATAATAATAATGATAATAATAATAATGATAATAATAAAGTATGTCTAGCAGAAGTAGTATGGAATTATAACTTTCTGAGATATGTTTGTTAACATCATCTTTTGGATTCCAAAGATCAAAATTTGCATGAATTATCAACAGATGGAAAGTAATAGTAACAAGATGCAAAATTATTTTTTTTTGTGCAATTACAGTATTCCACACAAAAATGAAAAAAATATTGGGTTTTTGCAATTAGCACCAATTTTTACAGTCATCTGTCCCATTACTTTCATTGAAACTACATAAAGTTCCAATCTGTACTAATATAAACTGAACAGCTACACTTCTTTTACTCTGCAACTATTCATCATAATATTTTGCAATCAAACCACTGATTCAATCAGTAAGAACCAGTTAGCAATCTCAATGTAAGGCTGTCCAATGAAATTTCCCAGAAGTTAACAATACAAATTAATATGAATACCATTCAAGAAAATATAATTCAAAGGACACTATGGATATCCATTAACTTCGATACAACAGAAAATTTAATTTGAAAGTCAAATAAGATAAAGAATGTAATAAGTGCTACTTCATTAGTACAAAATAACAAGTCCTGTTATACTACAGAAATGCACCATCAAATGACTTCCACTTTGATCTTAAAATAGAACAAAAACATTAAGACACTCGCTGAATTAAAGATTAAAGAAACGAAGTACTCCCAGATACTTCGTTTCATCTTAATACAACAAATACATTAAATAAGGTATGTCGTCAAATAGGATGTAAATAGAAATATATTTAAACAATCTTGATTCAATTATTCAGTACGCAATAGATTTCAGCAGTGTATATTTCTGCTCATGGAACTCAAAACAGTAATAATGTGGTAATAAAGAAAAAATAATAAACAATGAAGTGGAAGAGATGGCATGTTAAATCATTTCTTAACATTAAGCAACTTGAAAGACTAAATAAGTAATTTCATTGAATATTTAATTGCTGTAGAACAGCTGAGTTACACAGCAATAGAGCAATATATCACAAGGTATTAAATATATTTAATTCAGTAATTATTATTAAAGGCTAACATAAGCATTATCTGGCCAAGAACACAATGCAAAAATCAAATTCACACTCTTAACCCAAATGCAATACGAAGGGACTGGATTTATAAGCACTCTTTTTTGAAATTTCAAAGAGCAGTGTCAGTTTCCACTGAATGGTTACTGCTAAATACATTTAATAATTTACATTAAAATCATGCTTCAACAATTCTGAGAATCTCGTAGCAGCCACCGTCACACAATGCTAAGTTCCCAATTAATACCCTAGTTTGGTCACAGTTATAGGAGAAAAGCCCTCTGTGACTGGCAGGAGTTCACATCATATGTATTAGTTCATCAATTTCCACAATATACTAGACGGCACTTAATCCTCAAAATTATGGTGATTTTTCTAATTAAATTTCAAGCATAATTCAGTTATAGGAAAGTGATAGTAGAAACATATACGTATATAGAAACCAATTACACAATTAAATTTATTAAAATAAACATTAAATACATGTGCAATATCAAAAGTTTTGAACAAAAATATAGAGATAAGTCGCCAATTTCCAGAAATATACTTCATACAAATATGGGCAAATTGGGCATTATAAAATCAGGTTTAAATGACACGTTAATCAGCAAAAATCGGATGTTTCATGCACATGCCAAGTGAGCAAATTTTCTGACTAGAGGGAAAATATGCATTTGTATGGAAATCCGGTCAAATGTTTTTAAAAACGTTTCTTTGAACACATTTCTGAGAAAAAACGAAAGGAAACTCAAGAGTTTAAATGAATTTACAAAAATTGAAGGGCAAAACAACTGAGGACTTTATAATACTGACTCAACTGCTCCACATAGAAGGGAACATTGTTTTGAACATTGTGCCAAGAACATAAACTATAGTAGAAATAAAAATTTCACATCTCATGACATTTCCAAATCCAACAGCAGTGGCAGCTCATGACTTCATGAAGAGGGGGGAGCAAGCCAAAAATAGGCACTAGTAAAGATCTCATTTGCAACTTTAATTTCTTGTGACATTTTCTGTCTTTCTTTCTCGTATTTTATTGTAAATGGTCCTAGACTGATAAATTAAAAAGTTCATCCTTAGCTGGACTCAAAAACATGGATTTGTAAACTCTCAGGTTACAATGACTAACTACTAATGTCACTATATGGAGAGGGCATTTATCATTTGAACAAAGACAATAAGAAATTTCTACTATTTTGGGCACATTACAATACTTGGTTTATAACAGTAAAGTTAAATATTTTAGACGAGTGATTAACATAATATGACCCAATACAGAAAGGATAATATGACGAATTTCCTAGCTATATTATTTATATTTACATCAAGGCTTAAATATGGTACTTTGTTGACAGTAGAGGACTAATGCTAAAATATTTAGTTTTGAACATAAAGATAAATTCTTTACTTTCCTGACTGGAAAGAACACACTGTTTTCAATTATATAACTGAGAATAAAAGTTAAATTTGTTGGGTCCAAAACTCCATACTTAACGCAAGAGTTTCATGCATGCCATGCATGTATTGAAGCCAAACTTAAAATATTAAAAGCCAAATTTAGTGTAGCATCTCGTGTGATGTGGTTGTCAGGAGAAGTGTTGGGTAACAAAACCAAATTTCAACAAATAGCCAGAAAAAGTGTTAGGTAACAAAACCAACCTTCAATGAGTAAAGGCACAAGTCTCGAAGCAAGTTCGCAAGTAAATACTAGAAACAAGATTATCAGCCTTATTAACTGCTAGTGGTAAGGATCCCTGACTCTCCTGAAGTGGCTGCCACTGTTTTTCAGTAGATTATACTAGTTGATCTTGATAAAAGCAAAATCAGCATGGTTCAAATATGAACCATGAAATAACCATCACAATGCCATTAATTATATAATTAACCGATGTGAAATTTCAGTCCTTGCAAACCTGCAGCGTAACTATTTCACATGATGAGATCAATATAATTTTACTTCACACCATGAAATATTACATTTCCACTCGGAGAAAATAAATTCTATGAATATTACAATTCGACACATGCTGGCATTGCAAATCATTAGCATACCTAAGTTTTTATATTATATTACTTTAGATGACAATAAATTTATTTTTTTAAATTACATTGATTTCAACGTTGCACCAGTGACATAAATCACTTGAAATGGCAGGAATATGATTAACATTACAGCAAAACGCATTCATGCAAAAGATTTCAAGAAATTTAGGATCAAGAAAATAATTTTAACTTAATTGAATTGAATTTTTGAGACAGACAAATATTGAAGAAACTGTGGACACATTATGTAAAATTAAAGGAAAGATTGATTTATACCACTTTTTTTTCTATTTACTTTCAGCCTAATATTGCAAACAACTTAATGAAACCCCATTGTTTGAATTAAGGATACCAGAAAGAAAAGAAGAAGTAATGAGAGAGAAAAGAAAAGGAAAAATGGGAAAGAAAAATAAGACTGAAGGCTGAGAAGATGATAAACTAGAGGAGGATGATAATTCAGACAAATCATTTATATTTTTATAAAAGATATTTTTCTTTCGAGGGATTATCCAAGACTATTAATATTTTTTGAGAAAGGAATTTTTGGCTACATTTCTGAACTACAAATTTTCACTATCCACTCATCAAAAGGTCATTCTGATGCTATCAGACCCATTATTATTTTATATATCGCAATGTCAATAGTGAAAGAATAAAACACATAAAATAATACACCATCTCAATGGTATGGTTATTCATCCACCACCATTTTCCTAATGTTTAGTTGTTTACATTTTTCAAACAACACTATTTCACTGCATTTAATTTCTGGGTGCCTCTTGAAAGCAATCATAAGTTTAAAAACTTGAACATTCTATAAACCTAATTGTAAATTTACTGCACGTACAGATTTACAAAAAATATGGATACCAACTATTATAATGATCGATACATAAAAATATGCAAGAGGTTGAACCTAAATGATGCAACAATTGTCAGAATGCGTTGACTACTAACAATAAGATGGGGCCAATTTTTAAGTGAAGGGAGAATGCATAAACAGGAAAAGGTTTGAGAGCAACCCTGCCCTTGTGCACCTGCCCACATGGACGTCACATGTGGAGAGCCCACTGCACCAATTTAACTCAATTCTAGAACAGACCAGTTTCCAATATTTTTTTCACAATCCTACAGATTCAATCAAAAAATTAATAAGAAATATTTAAAGAATTATTTCAGCAAATGTTGATTGATTGATTACAACACGATTATCACCTCCATTAACAACTAAATAATAATAATAATAATAATAATAATAATAATAATAATATAAATAATAATAGTTCTGAATCCTGCACAGAAAATTCTCCAATCTTCTGGAAGAACAACATATTGATAAAGCAACATCTCTGCATTACCTAATAAGTGGATATTTATACTCAAAGAGATTCAAGGGTTTGTAATCCAATATAGGATACTGAAAACCAAAACCTACAAAAGTAATGAAGACGAATGTTGTACGGAAATGCAGAAAATATGATGTACATGGCAAATCTACTAAACACAGGGCAGGCTGTCTGACATTATCAGTCAATGCCTATCTTGGAAGACATAATCAACTCGCGAAACCCATACACCAAGAAATTGTTAAACACAGGCTGCTTCATACGCTTACTCACATTACAAATATGGCTCAGTCTGGGTATTGGGAGACGAAGAAGTATGTGATGTACTCTGCCTGTTTTCATATCACGAACAAAACAGTGGATTATAAAAAGACTGATATTCTCCTCATTGATAAAACTAACAAGAGAGCCGCTATTATTGATACAGCAGTTCTGCTGATCCACGACATCTGGAAAACAGAATTAAGAGAAAATTGAGAAGCATGAGGAGTTTGCAATGCAATTTAATGGATCTAGTAGTTGGAGAAGTCTATAGCCTTTGTGATTACATAGAAAATGGTAATGTCGAGTTTTAAAAAAGAATTTAATAAGTTTGGAACTGCCAATAAAATTGCAAATTCTTAGAAAAAGGGTAGTTTTACATCAGACTTGTACATTCTGAAATATTTGCAGCAAGCTCAACTGGGATAGGACAAAACACCTTTTTATAAGAGCGCAATTTCGTTCTAAGACACCAAAAGATAGATTCTTCATGTCCAGTTTCTATAGAGAAAGAAAATCCATGATGATGATGATGATGATAATAATAACAATAATAATGTCAGGAAACATCAGTGAAGTAATGGAAGTTTTTAGGTTCTACAATCATCAATATAATATTCTGTTTGGTACACATAAATATTACAAGTTTGTTTTATATAATTATTAATCCTGCGTAATCTATTATATATAATAATTTATGTGATAATTAATTATTTTGTTTATCGATATATAGAATTAATTTATAATATGCATTCATAATTTGCCAGTCATGCACAGATATCTGCGAGACTTCTGTTTATACACCAGTCAATTGTTTATAATTAACCAATAATAAATAATAATAATAAATAATAATAATAATAATAATAATAATAATACTTATCCTTTATCGTAGTAAGTCGAGTCAGATGCCTTGAGATTGGTAATCGAAAAAGGATTGTGTGTGGCGGGAAGAAGGGCATTCTGTTTACATAGTTCAATAAGTTTGAAATTATGCATTGGGCTGGAGCGGCAACCCAACTTCATAAAGCATAGCAAAGTGTCAAGAACAAAAATTAAAAGTGTTCATCAAAAAAGTACTTTGGCATAAAATGCATTTGACATACTCAAGAATGTTTTATGATAACTGTGAAGTCCAAAGATCAGAGCCTCACCAGACACGACACGGATAGCAAAATGCCACTGCTCCTTTAAAGTATGAAGGTATTCATACGACATCGTTGCACTTATGCTGGCATAGCGCATTGATGGTGGGGTGGTATGGTTGTTGTTTGCCCATGTTCTCATGGAAGTGAGCCAATTCTATCTCCTTAGTTACGATAAGGGATAAGAACCAATAATACATATTATTATTATTATTATTATTATTATTATTATTATTATTATTATTATTATTATTATTAATGTTTATTGTTATTATTATTAAAGTTTATTGTTATTGTTATTATTATTATTAATGATAATAACAATAATGATGCATATTAATAATATATTTACTTGCAGAGCACTATTATTACTGACAGTAGCACTGCGGAAGAAACAACATTTCGCTAAATTAGAAACTGCACTAGGCAGACGATAAAACCAGAAGGCACCAGATTCCCCTCATTAATATAAATAATTTAAAAAAAAACAGTTTCTGAAATTGTTAATGTGGTATTACAATAGCAGTCACTTACATGTACATCTAATGTTGATTAGATGCAAAAAATCGACTTACTATAACTGAAGCACTGAATATCAACAAATAAGAAACTACTTAGTAGTAATCTGTATTTGATATTATGAAAAATTCTTCAGCTTGAAACTTCTATATAGTTCTGTACTTCATTTAATTTATTTATTAAAAAATTGATGACAAAATTATTGATTGGGTCAATGAAGCTGAATTTATCATTCCACACTTTATATTGCTTCAGAAGTTTTAGTTTGATTTCCTGAAGAACAACCAATTTACCATAGATCATCAGAAGCTACATTTCATGTACGACTAAAGAACGACCTACAACTTAATCTCAAAAACTAGATGGAGATTTTGGTAGGCACTTCCAACTAAACAGTTACTCCTGAGAAAATGGCAATGTGTAAGTAATTTCACTCAAGTAACTTTATTACAACAAAAATGTGAATTATTTGTAGTTTCTTGAAATTTATGGTAGGCATTACCATCAATCAAATATTTTATCGTTGATAATAGACTATGAATGAATGAAAAAAATGAATATGAATTAATGAATGAAAAAACGAATATGAATGAATGAATGAAAAAACGAATATGAATGAATGAATGAAAAAACG
>BOPP01000325.1:377426-427840 GCA_017312745.1 Gryllus bimaculatus | reverse complement strand
TATATATATATATCTATATATTTTTAATTTAAAATTTCAAAAATTAATCAGCAAAAAATAAAAAGTTTAAACTTGGTGGAAATAGCTTAAGGCCATTAACAAAAATTATAAAATGTATAAATGTAAAAATTATAAAATAGTGGGAGCCTTGAACGCCAGAAGTGACACAAATATTTTTAAAAACTCAGGATTTACACATCACAGTGTGTTTTCTATCTTACAAATAGTTATGAAACTTACATTTTTTCAAAGCAATGAGAATGAGATGATAGTTAATGGTAATGAAAGCTTTTAAGAAATCTGGGTAAACTAAATCTATTGGGTTTTCCAATTCCAAATTTTCCACCAAAAAATGTTGTATAGTTAATGAGTTATTGACAGGAGATTTCACTTTCCTAAAACCATGCTGTTCATCAATAATAAGAAAGCGTAGGCTTCTGTGGCCGGAGTCAGTATTTACTAGGGTGTCCGGGTGACCCCGCGTCCATGGTGAAAGTGCCGACGTTTTGGTCGCCATTCTGCGACCTTCCTCGACTAAGCATTACGCCCTGAAGAAGGTCGCAGAATGGCATCCGAAATGTTGGTACCTTCACCATGGACGCAGCGTCACCCGGACAACCTAGTAAATATCAATAATGAGTTCGTTTAATGAAGATGTTAATTTATATGTAATTATAGATTCCATTATTTTAGTTAAACGCATAATTTATATATAGGTATTTAAATATAGATATATGCCTTTACCCGAATATAAGAAAACCACCTAAGTTTGAAGAGGCCTTCTGAGAATATTTTTAATTTTTAACCAATTCTTACTATTTAGTCAAAATAAAATTACAAAATGATTGACTAGAAAATTGCCTTGTTGACAAGAATTATTACAGAAATATTATTTTCTTGTTCCTCAATTTCATCATAATCATGGTTTTTGTCGCTATCCTCATCTTTACATGTTTTGATGTTTCTTTCTTTTGGGTTATTCTTCCAGGCTGTGACATTTGACTTTTTAGACCAGTCTCATTGTCTTTCATCAGACACCAGCTAAGAGCATTCCCTTCTGTGTCCAGCATGCATTTCATGTTCTCTGTTTTTTTACGGTTCAAAATGCAGACTCGCATTTGTTGGGTGTTGATCCGAGATTCCATGCGGCCCTGTCGAACACGCATCATGAAACAAAATCTTGGCATTCATTTTCACGTTACGTAACATTTGATACAATGCTATTGGTTTAGAGATTTTCTTTACCGATTCATTCAAAAATATTGGTCTGATAGTACTAAACTACGTGAAACAAGGAGGAAACGCCATTTTCGCAGTAGATCTCAACTGCAGACTGGATAAACCTGATCATAAAACAAAAACAGTATTAGATCTAATGGCAGAAAAGGGCTTCAAACTAGTAAACAGAAATTATTTCAAGAATGACTTTGCTCATAATGGCTCTTGAGCAATAGACCTAGTACTCAAAGGAAGGGACCTAATACCCAAAACTTAAGAGGCACTATGGACATCAACAATTACACCTCTCAATCAAAACTAAATTATTACTGAAAGATCAAAACCACAATTACACACAGGCACGACAAATCAGACTTACAAGGAAAATCAACAAGGAAACCTTGGAAATGCTATGTTCTAAAACGATACAAATTCAAAAAGAAATAAGAGACAACCTGGAAGCAGCCGCCATGACGCTGAAGGAAGCTGTTGTGTCCTCAGGTACCCCCTCAAAGAGAGAAAAGCACAACCTTGGTTTAATAAGGAGTGCTACAAGTAACCAAGCAACACAAAATAACCCTGAAAGATTTATACAAGGCTAAAAATAGTAACTATTAAAGACCATGAATACTACTACAAAAAGGAGGAGATAGTACAAGAAACTATTGAAAGAAAAAAAAGATAAAAAAGAAAGAAAAAAAAAGCACACATAGAAAAAGAAGCAATGCAAATAGCGGAAGATACATCAAGAAACCCATGCAATGCACTGCCCGGAAGAAGAAAAAAAAAGACAAGGCTCCACAACTCAAATGAGCACATGGGAAAACCCACTTCAGACGCCCTAAATGCACATCACACAAATCAAATCAATCAAATCAATCAAAGGAAAAGAAGAAGAAGAAGAAGAAAAAAGGAAAAGAAGAAGAAGAAGAAGAAAAAAAGAAAAGGAGAAGAAGAAGAAGAAAAAAAGAAAAGGAAAAGAAGAAGAAGAAGAAGAAGAAGAAGAAGAAGAAAAGGAAAAGAAGAAGAAGAAGAAGAAAAGGAAAAGAAGAAGAAGAGGAAGAAAAAGGAAAAGAAGAAGAAGAGGAAGAAAAAGGAAAAGAAAAAGAAGAGGAAGAAAAAGGAAAAGAAAAAGAAGAGGAAGAAAAAGGAAAAGAAGAAGAAGAAAAAGGAATAGAAAAAATAACAAAAAACAAGAAAAGAAAAAACAAGACAGTGGCAGGACCAAATGGAATATACAGTGAACATATCAAAGCTATGAAAAATCAGTTAATAGAAACATGGACAGATGTTTAATAAATGCATGGGAAGTGGTGAAATACCAGAAGCATGAAGAAAATCCAGTATAAAAGTATTATACAAAGGAAAAGGGGATGCAGCTTATCCTAACTCCTCCAGGGGAATTGCACTCCAACACCATGATTTCAAAATATTCTCAATCCTAATCACGGAGAGACTTGAGAAAGAGATGAACCACCTAATTTCGGAACAACAATACAGTTTCAGGAAACAGAAAAACCCTTCAGGTGATCAGTAATTTATTCGGTGAAATAGAAGTTGCCCTGAAACAGCCAAAAGGAAAATACTACGCAGTCTTTATTGACTATACAAAGGCATTTGACCTGAACAGAAGATGGGTATTGGAAAAGCTCATACACATGATAGAAGAAATGCACATCACAAGGATACTAAATGTTCTGGCTTACAACACAGCAAACATATGATGGAGTCAGTTTCTCTAAAGACATCATTCAAACAAATGGAGTAATGCAGGGGGACCCAATAAGCCCCATTCTGTTCAACATTCTAATCACAGACATAATAAGGATAACAGAGCACTATCAGGAAACATCCCAAAACGTGTATGGAGATATGGTGCTAGGTTCAGCCAGCTGACAAGCCTCTAACAAGCCATTGACAATGTAAAAGCATAAGCAGAAGAAAACTATTTCCAAATCAATAAAAGCAAGACAGTGTAGATGCCCTTCCGAATAGGACAAAAAATAGCAAGAAAATAAAATTCAATAAACAAATTTCTCGAAATAGCTCAATATTACAGATATTTAGGAATAACACTTCAGACAACAGGCAGCTCATTAAAAATTCATATCAGAGAAAAAGCAGCAATGGCAATTAGAGCAATGTACTCAATAAAACATATCCACAAACTATGACTAGAATCAGCAATCAAAATATTTCATGCATTAGCCCAATCATAACAAATGGAATGCAATTAATTTGGTAAAAACTATCAATAGCTGATCTAAGGTCCATAGAGAGGACTAAGTAAGATACCTGAAGAGTGTCGTGTGGGAACTGAGCAGAGAACCATTCTATATCGAGGACATAAGATACCAATTACTACTACCATCCACCAGGCAAAGTACCCAAGTGCTAGAACAAAGAAAAAAGAAGAGAAGAGAGACATTGTCAGAATTTTACTCTAACAGACACCATTATGGAACAAAAATGGATGGAAACAAATCAGGAAGTAAAGCACGTGATCACAAGCCTGACTCATCAGTTTTATCACAAAATCTATGTGACCTCACATCACCACGAAGTGAAAGAAGACTGCGGGTGCTCCCTGTATGGTAAAGAGTGTGAATGATATTATATTCAAAGATGCAAGAAAAGAACTAAAAGAGTGACAGAATACAGCAAAGAACCTGAATTACATTTTTTATGCACTTTTGTTCACACTTCATTATACAAAATATTGGTCTGAATTGCCCGACAAATTCAAGGTGGATACCGAGAATACGAACACCAATATAATTACGTATTGTGGTTCAGCAGAATATTTTTGCAGTCTTCAGTTTATTGTTACATCAACATTTACAATTATCGTGACATGAAATCCAATGTAAAAACTTAAATCCTAACCTACTACATTAATTTGCGAATATAAGATGACCCTGCCTTTTCTGACAGATATTTTGGAAAAATACTCATCTTATATTCGAGTAAATATGGACAGATATTTAGATTTAGTTTACATAATTATATTACAATAAATAACTTGTACATTCTCACAAGCACAATTAATACACAAAATGATTTAATGGAACTTTAATTTAATTTTCAATGCTGGCTTTCTAGGGTTTTGCTGTCATTATCAGTCTAGCAGTGGGTGGAGGTAGGGAGGAGACAAATTTAAGTTAGCAAATATGATTTCCATTCTCTCCGCCCCTTCCCCCAATAATGACAACATAACATCAGCATTCCCACAATGCAATTAATGAGCACAACCCATAAACGTAGCACCATCATCCTTTTCTGACCTCCCCTTTTTGTTTTTACAATTAATCAGGTTTAGAAAGAACAAATCAGGAAAATCTCAAGCAAAAATAATTTTCATATCTATATCACTCATTTCGTATGAGTGCAGAAATTGAAAGAAACCTACACAGCCTCAGCCTTTTTAGAGGTATCGACAGTTTTGTATGACACCCAGGAACTAGGGGAAAATCTAATAACAATGAACCAGTTTCCATTTTGACAGAAAATTGCAAAACATTTGCGTGTGTCTGCCTATTCTCATTCTGTGTACCTATTTAATTTTCACACTTATTACTAATGATACAGGTGACGTCGTATGACAGCAAGGGTCTAAGGAAGGACCCACCTGCCTTACTATTCGTATGCTTTATGAAACAGTAACTTTAGTATATTCTAGGTTTGGAAAGAACTGTTGTACTGTATACTACACTAAGCAATAATTGCTGTTTGCTGTTTGTGGAGACTGCTTTTATTAAAATATTTAATTTAATGCAGTGTTTTGTGAGATAATTTTATTTGTTATTCTTGAGCAGTGTGCATGCTACACTATTTTAAGTCATGAAAACACTTACGTCATGAAATAATTCAAGAATTGCTGTATAGTATGGCTTATCTTGGAAATAGCGTCTCAGAAGCTGATACAATCCACTCTCCAAAAGAATTCCATCATTAACTGCAGCCACTCCAATATCTTTGTGACGGTACCAGCAAGGTCTGCCTCGTCGAGTAGTTGCATTGTCCATTACATCATCAACAACCAAAAAGAAAGCTTGAAGCTGTAATTAGAAAATTTCTTTCAATTTAAAACATTTTCTGGAAAGTGCATGCAGTTTGATAGCACCTACCATCTCAACACACCAACCAATAATGTGGGCCAATCTCAAATTCTCAGGTGTTAGCTGATCTGCAGGTGATAACATGCGATATGCGAAGACTGTGGCCAATCCACGGTTCTTTTTTCCTCCAGGGACATTGTATTGTAGAACCTGTATGTAAAGAGAAACAGAAAAGTTCAGCATTTCTTTACCTCTCAATGCAATCACAATACAAATCACTATGACAAAATTTGTTTTCTTTTGTTGTTTTTATTTTGTTTTTCTTCAAAACTTACAGTGAAAAACATGCATGCATTAAAGCAACCATTATTTTGGCAATCCACCTTCCCATTTCATAATAAGTAAAATAGAAAAATGAGGGAAAATAATAGATTTTCAGAGAATTAAACAATATTAAACCAGTAACTTGATTTAGGGTACTTCTTGATATTTTTATTTCATAAAAACAAGGACTGTAAAGGAAATCAAATGTAAGTGTACTCAACATATTTGAAATGTGGGCATTTTCACTGAAGAGACAACAGAAACATTTTTTGAGGACCTTTATTCACAAGTACCAAACAAGATTTCCAAATTAAATTTTGTAAATTGAATTCACTAATGTGCACAATGTTGTATTGACTTTCCATAATATCAAAAAACAAAGTAAACCATTTTAAATTATATTTATAAAAAAAATCCCCTACAGAATGATAGTGTCAGGTTTCATTCAACATATCACATTAATAAATAATTCATATAGCATCCACTGTTACTTTAGACCCATTTCATGAGCAAATACCTTGCATACATGTAAAATTCTAGTGATCCAGTTCAGATACACATGTTGAGGTTTTACCAAAGATATTCAATTCTTCCTTCTACCTAACTTCAGCTAGGAAAACAATTCACCAGGGTTCACTAACAAATATATTTAACGTAAGGTGTAAACTCACAATTAATATATTTTTTAATTTCTATTACAGTTTAAATCTTGTTTGACTTTTGAATATATCAATGAAACTTGTTAACTGTCAAGACAATTTATGAACTAAACATGCAGGTATGCACTGTGATGCACAATTGCATAAAATAGCAGCATGCCAAATATTGAAGAAAATTTGTTTAAAGTATCAGTTGTTTTCTATCAACTAATACACAAGATTACAACTATATTTACAAACAAATCCAAAACACAACAGTATCCAAAAAAAAAAAAAACAACAAAAAAACAAGTTCAGACCAATCCATTTGCAAAGAAAACTTTGGGATCCAAGAGAATACAAATTTTCAATAACCTACATTTAAAATAATACAGAATTCTGATTCTCCCCCTCCTTTGAATAATTTATCTTTATACCAAGAGAAGGCTTTCTTTCAGGGTTGCGGTTAACTTGCGATATGAATATACATCTCTCTAAAAGGACTTTTTAACCATTTTGCATGTCCTTTGGAGGTGGGAAAGGAATAATGGATTTAGCAGAGCAGGGTTACTTTTCTATTTGATAAAATTGCTGTGCTGTGTGCTGAGATATTTTTTTATGCACTCATTTACTAAGTTTTTTCAATATTATGTGAATAAACCTTCAATATATTGTAATACGCTGTACTATAATATACAGTATACAATGTAGACATACATGGTAGACTTGGGAATCTTAAAATAAGTGGAGAAGGATGATTAGATTGATAGCTTGGTGACCACAGTGCTTGTGGAGGCTGAGGTGAGAGGATGAAATAGAAAACAAATTGAAAGAATACAGGACAAGTTCTTACAGTGGAAACTAAAACTAATTTTTTGAATACCTTGTTACATGATGAGGAGAGGAGAATACTATATACACGTGAGGGTGGGGTGATCAACAATGAGATTTGGAGAGCACAAGAAAGAGACAGCACAAGAAAAGATCAGGAAAATGTTTTAGTGGGAGATTTTGTTCTAAGGGAAGTACAAAGATGAAGGAAGACAGGAGTTCAAATGAACAAGGTCATAGTAGAAAGTCCAAGAATTATTGGGACAAGAAGGATAGGAAAAAATTATAAATGCTAATCATAAGTTAATGTTAATTCTTATGGGAATCAGATCACAATATTTACTAAGGGAGACAAACCATGATAAAAGAAGTATGATTGTCAAATTCAGACTAGGGAATGAATGTAAAGGAAACCGGTATTGCTTGGCTGGAATAAGAAATTAGGTAGGAAATGTGAACATGTTCTGAATAATGATGGGGGAATGGAAGAAAAGAATTGGGTGAATTATAGATGAAGAGTGAAAATTTTTTGGAGAGGAAGTTTAAATATGTTTAGCGAAAGAATGATATATGGAGTGGAGTAATAGTAGGAAATAACTGAGGGTACAAAGAAGATTTTACACGAGGATAAAACATGAAAATCAAACTGGAGTTTATTTATGGAGCTGAAACTGATTTTAAACAGAAAACAAGATCAAAAGAAAAGCTATTTAAACAAATTTTAAGCCCAAAAATCACCAAGAAAGGAATATAGATTAACAGCAAATAATGAAATATAAAATATATATTCATATATAAAAAATGTGTGCAAAAATATTTAACAGACATGTTTAAAGAATGGAACCAACCATATTAACAAGACAAAATTATGGAATTTCACAAATATTGTAGTTGAGCCATTATGTTGATTAAAAAACATGAAAAGAGGCTAGTAGAACAGAACTTTAAGAACAAAATAGAAAAGCTTATATGCAGAAAATTCACAATGGCCAGGCAAAGAAACCTAACGAGACTAGGATAACTTGGCCCAATGAAAGAAAAAAAGGCACATTCTACAAGAATAAAATCAACAAAACATGCAATAAACACACAGAAAGGCAAACAATTCTAAAATGCGTTGTCTAGTAAAAACCAGACCTTAATATAAATATCAATAATAATAACAACAACAACAGTTTTCGAAAAGAGGTAAAGATATGAATTATGTTTTTCTGGAGAGAAAGAGATTAAAAAAAATTGTAATGACTCGCAAAGATATAATATTGAAAGAACTCTACCTACAGTGGTGGATTAACCAATGGCCAGTATTAGGCAATTACCTAGGGATGACATGAAAATTTAAAAAATAAATTATCAAACACTATTTTTGTAACCATGTATTAGTTTTCAAGTCATTTTGAGCTTATACATGCTGTTATGAAATTCAATGTCAGCATATAACGAAAGTAAAAATAATTACATTTTAGATCGTGAAAACTATTTTTACCACAGTCATATTTTGTTTATATGTTTTCTGGGACTTCAAAATTGTAATAAAATAAATTCTTTCATCACAAATTTAGTAAGACATGTCAATGTATAAATTCAGAATGCATACTTTAATAGTTCAAAATAGTACTTTGAATTTTCTTGACGATAATGAATTGTTCTGCAGAACGTTCTTTTTCGAATTTAAAACTACTCAAGGCCAGTTAAAGATCTACTATGAGGCAGACACAACTAGATACGTTCAGCTTTCATTGCATCAAATCAGATATTTTAAGGAAAATTAATTTTGATGACATTATTAACAAGTTCTGTGAACTGAAATGTAGGAGAAAGTTTTTCTGAATCTCATTTTGTATTGTTAATTGCAAACGTTATTTTCAGTATTAATAAATTGTATCTGAATATTAATTATTGAACTTTTATACAGGAAAAAGGGGTATGGTCAATGAACACAGAAGGGGGAGCTCTTGTTTGTAATTACCTAGAGCCCCATTGAGTGTTAAACGCTACTGAATACAACTTTACACAACTGTAATACTGTTTGAACTTAAGAACTAATTATGTTAACACACAATTAAATAACTTTAATAACATTAATACTCTATTATTTGGAATTTTATATTATATGAATATTTTCATGGAACATCAATACATTTCGTATTCCACTAAAACGTCATTTCCTTGAGACGAAGTCGTAAAACAAATTTTGAATCCTGATAATATATGTTCCAATTTTGCTTGGTCCAAAATAATAATAAGTACAAAATCAATTGCTCATTATGAAACAAAGGAATTTCACTATATTTTCTTCTTGATCTTTAATAATCAAACAGTTAACACTTTTTTGAATTTTAACTTTTTTGAGACAATCATTATACTGTATTGCTAAAAATTAAATATCATGTTTTGAGGCTGTTGATAAATATTAATTTTTATAATTAAATAAGTATTAATTATTAAGCATCAAAACTACATGGAGTGCAAGCATATTACTCAACAAGGATAATGATAAATACATGCATATTTCAAGATATCATAATATCTACACATTACCAGCACAGATGTTTTTCATAAGACTATTTAGGTTTATATAGAACTTTCCTTGTTTGGACCCTGTAAAGTCTTTCCAAGTAATAATTACTATTCCTGCAGAATTTTATAAGGAACCTTATAATGGTCTGCAGTAAGTTAATGCTCCTTGTGACAACGCAACTTGCTTACTTACATAATAAAGCACAGGCTTATAAACGTGATAGAACCAAAGTAAATCTAAATATAAAATAGAAATAGACATACAAATATTGTAAATAAGTGCAAATATTTCAAGATTTGCAGTGCAGCAGCAGTATGAACATGGTCAATAGTTTATGAAGGATTACTAGGTTACATCAGATATCTGAAGTAAAATTCTAACTTTCAATTTAAGAACTTTGAATGATATGACTTACTTAGTAGAAAAATAATCCATTTTATTTGTAACTTACAAAAATGCTGATTATAGTCATTTGAATTATAATTAATTATATACTATTACCTTTACCTATTGAACAAGGACTAATAAAAGAGCATAAAGAGATCGACTTCTCTGAATGGAGTTTGCGTAGCTGCAAATGACATTGTCTTTTTGTAGGAAGTATGGTAATTCCTTTTGCATACATTGAGAAGCTATTTATATTCTGATAAATATCAAGTTTTAAGAAATTCAAATCACTTCCATGAACTATGCTCCTTTCCAACTTGCATATGAATGAAGTGGCAACTTTTGAATAACAAGAAGTAGGGCATTAGAAACTCTACATCCAACAGTGTTTATTTATATCCACACTTTCTAAAGTTCAGTGAAATGTGTTTTCTTAACCCTTCTTATTTACAAGAAAAATTGTGAAATTGTCTTCAAAGTTCTGTGTATGTCTGGTTTATACAAAAGGGAACAGAATGATTTGTACTAACAATTAACTGAGACACACCTTTGCAAACCATTTTGTAGCTTCAGGAATATCCAAATGTTTCCCTGCATCAGTTAAATCTCGAACAACATCTGGGAAAACAGCCATAAACTCTCTACTCTCATCTTTACTGGCTGCAGTATTGACAGCTGCTAAAGGAACAGTTGGAACGTTGTTCCCAGTAGACTGAGCTCTAGAAGCCAACACAAAAGTTTGCATCTTAAAGAATTATTTTCTAAATCATGAATTAATTGCAAAATTGTTTGTTTCCTTTAAGACCTGGCAATATAATGACATATCTGTCCAAAATACAAAATATTCAATCTGAAAATTGGGAAAGCTGAGATTCAAGTTGATAGCTAATATTTGAGATTCATTTTACACAACTGTTTGAACATTTGTTGGTTTAACTACTAAGAAACAATCTGTAAAAAATGTAAGCTTTTAAAAGGTAAAACATTAATATATTTACACAAACAGAAAGCAGCGCATTTAATTTGCAAATATCCAAACAAAACTCAAAAAGGAAAGTAACTTTTCTAGTATTCACAGAAAATTGATTATTACTATTATTATTTATATTGAAAAAAATATGAGAATATGGCCAGAACAATGAATATCGAATTTTTAGATTACCTTTTGATATACACGTTTAAAATCTGTCACTGATGTCAACTAAGAATTTCTGACATTTCAAATCATGGCAAATGCTCACGTGCAATGATCTTCTGCATGCATAATAAAATATTTTGGAAGAATTTTTCTTTTACACATACAAAAAAAAAAGAAAGAAATTTTAAAATAAAGCAAATATAAAAAGCTTACCGAAATTATTTTCGATGTAATTCAATCTATAAAATCGTGTATTAGAGGAACATAATAGAACGCACATGTTATTTAATTTGACGTGCACTTACAGCCCAAAAGCATAACAAAATTGTGTCAACCGCGACAAAATAAATTAAATGAAAGCCTAAAACTGCTCACATTCCCATGCCGTGCTTGTAAGTGTTGTTCTACGTCAACTGAATAATTAAGCGTGGCAAGTGCTTACAATAAGCACACTGACAATACAAAACAATCATTTACCTTCTGGATGAAGAATTGATCTTCGACTTCATGCAGGTGCTATTGAATGAATTATTCTGTTTACTGACATTGGAGCCCACCGCCGACCTCTGTTTGTTCGTGATCATTAAGGCATTAGATATGCCTCTCTTGTATTCGACCACGGAAGCCCCCATGAACATCGCACATTTCTGTATGCGGAACATTGTCAATATAATTCTACAGTTTTAACACATTTATCACTCGAGCAGACTTGCTGTTGAAATTTTCGATGTCACTGCGTCCGGCTAGCGTGACTGGCCTCCTCTACTAAACCTACTAAATAAGACTTCGTGCGTGTGCGCGGCGTGTTTGCACCGTGCTGGTGCTGTAGCCGTACAATTGTCACGATTGTCACCGCTCGTCACCTGGCACCGCTCGTCATTGTAAGCTCACCCCACCTATATACCACTATATACTCTCTGACCTGGCTCTACCTTTCATGCGGACCGTATAGTAAACGGAATTACCAACTCCTGTTTACAAAAAAGAACTACAATCTTGACATTACGTCTTCGTGTCATGAACTTTCCCTAGAAAATGTGTTGCGATACAAATTTTAAAACAAACATATAAAGAAGGTACATCTTGTAACGTTCAAACACAATATTTCGGAAACATTTAAAGCTAATTTCTGAAATCAACTGTTTCCTTTTACGCGTGAAAATGATTTAGTGTATTTTAATTATCTCCAAATGAAATTGTTTTTGAACCCAGTAATTTAGTATAACGCAATCAACTGCGAATTAAGTTACCTTAAGTCCACCGTTTTCTGGATTGTCTGTAACTAGCGCCACAAAAATGTAATTCTGTTAAATTTAATAATATTTAATTTAATTTTAATTTAGAGCTTGTATAATCTCATTAAGGGCAAAAGCCTCCTAAACATTAAATATTACCATTTATTAACTTTTACAAAAGTAATAAAAGTATTTAAATGTTACAATGCAAATTTAAATGAGAAGGCATTTATTCATGTTTTATTTTGCTTTGACAAATGTTAATATACGAATGGGACACACTACATAAACATGTAATTTATTACATTTGTAAATGTTGAAGACAGGTCATTATTTTTCCTGCAAAATACACATTAATGACCTATTGGTAAGATTTTTATGATGATTTTCATTAATCACATTGTTTCCACAGAATGTTCTAAAAACTGCTTTTGTACTCTTGAAAATCTGAAGAATAATTCATGAATTTCACTCTATCTTAAATAATTATCATCCATGTTTCATGTAATTTTTTATTTTGTTTATCCTATTGATGACTTCACTTTCATGCTCTTGCATCTATTACTAATTCCTCAAAGTTTTCTTCCTTTTATTTCTGAGAACAAGCGCTATCTAGAAATTGAAGATAAGAATGTTAGTAATTAAGTTTAATTAAATAATTCAAAACATTCAGGTTTTTACATTTTCTTCCACATACCAGTCGGTTACTATACATTAGGTTTGCTGCAGTTTATTAATGTAATGATTTCTTAATTTTATTTTTAATTTGTTAATGAGACTTAGTTTTTTTTTTGTAATAACGTAAATTATTTTAATGTTTATTTTAAGCATTTACATGTTTTAATAATCATGTAATTTATCAAGTTAACTGTTTAAATAATTACTGTAAGTTGATGTAACTGAATCTAATTCCTGCTGTATTTTAAAAAAAATATTTAATGTAAACATTTACATATATATTTTAACATGTAATTTATACAGTTACTGTAACCTTAATAATTTATTATGGTAAGTTAATGTAATTAAGAAAATGTAATTCTTACCATAATTTAAATTAATTGCTGGACAGACTTTGCTTAATACAATTTGTAAGACTATAAGTAATAAAATATTATCATATAATTGGAAAGAAATATCTTGTATTTATTATAATAACAATTATTATTATTATAAAAAATCTGTCCTGTTAACTACATGAAATTATTACGAGAAATACAAAGATTTTACAAAATTTAAAGATACAAAAAGAGGGTATGTCTGGAAAGAAAACCATGTTAATAACCATACAACATAAGGAATAGAGATAAAAAAAAAAATCACACACACGACACTACAAATTAAAAATGGATAACAATCCTGATTTAGGATGCACGGAAATAATTTAAAAGATCAAGGTATTTGATCTGCAACTATTGTTGTTTCTCATTGGAAAAGAAGTATTTTAATAAATAGGACTAACAAATTAATTCAAATATAATCAATATTTATTTGATAACACACTTCCATAAAAACAGAGGAATAATTAAAAATACATCAGAGATTATCAAAATGTTGAATAAGTCTTTTTGTTATTAGGACAGATCTTTCAATACATCTTCCAGTTTATACATTGGTAACTTTGATTGAAGAAAAAGTTTATTCACTTTCAACTCTGCAATCTCATTACTGGTGTACAGGTGAGCAGACACACAGATGCAGTATATTATAAAGTTTTGTATCACCCCAGTTCAAAATTTTTATGTCTTCTACACCATAAAAAGTTATTAAATTTTTCTTCATCATTAAACAGTGCAAGTAAATTATGAGTAGCAGAGCACATTTTTGAGGAGCAAAGAATAATACGAAGTAGTATACAGTTTTCTCGCATATTATTTATCAAGTATATAATATATTCTGTATTTATTTTTATGAAATCTACTTATCACAATATACAGCACATGTAGCAATCAGTTGCTTTTTGTAACAGATAGTGGGCAATAATTTACACATGAACAATAGGTTTTCTAAATTTCGCATGTAATTCACGTAAATATTTCCCTATAACATGTACACACGTTTTCTTGAGCTCCAGAATCCCTACTCCTCTCCTTTACCTTTAGCTGAATTACGAATAAAAGATAGCAACAAGCACTGTTGACATCTGGTAACCAGAAATTATTTGCATTGAACAACGAGCTACAGATTTGATAAAAAAACAACCAATTCCCTCACATTTGTGAAATGAGAGCTCAAGAAAGCATACATGAATTACACATTGATTTAACAAATGGAAAGAAAATTTTAAGATAACATAAAACGCAACAAGTTTTCAATTTATCTGGCAAACTGACCTTCATATATATAATATAAGTAAAGAAGAAACTACTCTTGCAATATGTACGACTTTAATTCAAAATTGACAGCAAATGGAACCATCCCAAAAGGACAAGATGTTAAAGGAGTCCTTACTAAAGACAAGATTTCCATGCAAATGCATGTTGCTATATGGTTCTTCAACTTGTGCTTCATGGTAAGCTCATTTAAAAAATATACACTTTTTTGTGCATGTTTGCATGCAAATTTTTTGGGGGAAAATTCATGTAAAATGCATGTTTATACTTTTCTGAATAATATTGCATAATCACACTTTTACCTATATTATTAAAATTTTTGCAAACTAAATCTTAACAAATTAATGTATATAAAACATAATAGTATATTCTCAGAATCTGACAATGGACAGATGTCATTGCTCATTTTATTACTAAGCTGCCATATTTTAAAATTCTGAAAAGTTAGGAAAAAAAGGAACTACAAACTGATTTTGTTGTGAAGTGAAATACACATTCCAAATATTTCTTTTATGTTTGTAATCAGTTGTAACTGATCAATATACACTCACATTACAATGGATAGTGAAAGAATTGTAGCACATTTCTGTGAGTCAGTCAGTAAATCAATCAATCAGACAGTCCAGTCAGTCCAGACGGTCCAGTCAGTCAGTCAGTCAGTCAGTCAGTCAGTCAGGTCAGTCAGTTAAGTCAGGTCAATTAGGTCAGTCAGCCGACCATAGGCAGGTATAAGGATAAACTAGGTTCACACTGCCACAAGAGCATATTCAAAGTGCCGAGACACTGCTCCTTATGACAGCACTCGACAAAATGATGAAAATTCCCATGCATTGTTGGCAAAGAACACATTCCATACAGATGAGATAATATTGTTTAATTGAATTTGAAATGAATCAATGCCTTATTTCACGCGGCAAGACTCTGGCCTTGCAAGTGTGAACTGGAGGAATGGCAAATTTTGACCTTTAATACCCGCTCTTAATCAGTTTCAGTTGGTTTTAAGCTTATTTTAACACAAAAAAAAAGAACAGAAAACAATGATTATTTTTGTCACTCAAAACACCAGCACTGCTACAAAAAGCACTAAAATAAAATAGAAAATCAGAAAAATACTTCAATTTGGTAGTGCATGGCATTAATTTTTACCCTTAATCAAGCTATTTGGTATTATTATTTGACAGAACAGGTTTGGGTGCACATTTAAGGACATGATAGTGCTTGAAACTTCTGTCTTTAGTCGTTTCTAAAGAAAAATACCATACATCAAGTAATACTATAATCAAGGAAATATAATCAAGTACTAATCTTTCATTAAAAATTCTATAACTACACACAATAAAATAGTATTATAGATGTACCATGTAGAATATGTCCTTGAGGGCAGAGGAACCACCTGCGCTTCCCATATGGCTTCACTCAACTGATGGGATGCAATAGGTGCCCTACACCTATGTACTCATCGTGCTCCAATATTATCAACCAAACATATGGCAACATCATGTTGAACAATGGAAGGGATCGTAATTTAAGGCATGCACAGTGCAAGGCTCTTTTCAATGCAGTTTACCTATAGAATTAATTAATTTCAAAGGTGTTCTCTGCCCTATTACCCTTATCGGTTTGATGATACTACGTAAGATTCTCTGAACCAACTGTAGAGAAGAACAACACTTTTTAAAAGTCTTATTCTACTGTATCTGATATAATCAGTGAAACATTCAAAGAGCAAATATAACATCAACAATCAATAAAAGTATAAAGCATTACGAATTTAATTTTCAGTTCTTTTCCTTTGGTGTTCCCTTCTTTATCAGTAAAATCAAAGTTTATATCAATTCAGTATATTGAAGATACTATAAATGGGGATTGAGAATTATTACAACAGCTAGATGTAGAAGATAATCTTCTTCCGCTAACCATACTTCGCCTTACAGAGTGCAGCAATATTTAAAATAAAAGGTGCTGCTTGTACTTGACAAAGTCTTCTATGCAAGCACAAAAGATTTGCTTCTATACATTTAAATGTATTAATTTAATTTATTTCTTCATTTGGGGGATTCTGCTATCATTAATTACCTAAATTAGATTGTCAATCTATACACTTTACACATTAATATTAAAGAAATTTTATGACAATAATTTTACTTATACGTAGTTCAAAGTAAAGAAGATTCAAGCTTCATAAGTTTCTTCAAAAAACTGAAAAATTGAATAAATTTAGTTAGTAGTACTAGTTTCATTTCCTGTCTATTAGAAATAAATGTATTCCATAACATATGGAATATGTTCAGCAATGCTCTCCTTTATGAGCAAATTAGCTAATATCAACAACAAAGAAATTAATAATTCCAAATGTGATGAACGATTAAAGTTTCAGTAACAGTTAAGGATCTTATAATTCAGAAATAGTTTTTGTTGAAATTAATGAGCAACTACACTATTAACGATACCATAATTCAAGAAAGAATAATGTTATCGAGTTTATTCTAAGTACTTGTATTTTGTCTGCAATTTGAGGTAGGTAGACAAGTGATTTTTCAATGCAAATTAACCTCATAAGACAATAATTTCAAAGGTGAAGACATGAAACTGAACATTAAAATTGGAACTTTTGGGCTTAGACTGCAAAAGGAAGCACAAGAAAACAAATTTAACCCACCTACAAGAGATGTATCTGCACAATATATACTGCACAATATACTTCATTCAATACCAAAATATAACTTATGTAATTGCACTTACAATCTAAAGATCATTCTTTAACAATGCTTTCACAAAGAAGACAAACTTTTAAAAATAACTCTCACTTTTTCATTAATAGTTTTCAACATCAATAAATAACATGAGACATTTCTTTACAAAGTAACTATATAAATAATGCAAAATAGAAAACAGAAATTAAAATAAAGAAGTATACATTGGATAAGTAGTATTTGTTTCACAGATTCTTTGTGAATGAGTATAAGAAAGCCATCACACGACATGTCATTTTGTGCACTAGGAACAATATGGATGCTGAACCAGAGCTGCCTCCTCTGCTCGATCACCTAAGGGCGGTCAGCTAAGGTCAGCAGCCATGGTTCCCCGAGGTCAGAATTTCAGATCTTTAATGGCCTGAGGAAGATCGGGTAATTTCATGTCCTTGATCTGTTGAGGAATGTTCATGTTCTTGACAGCAGAGACAGCTCTTGCTGGAGCTGCAGCCAACCCTGCCTGTGAACAAAGCAAAACTTAATATAGAAAAAAAAAAGTTTTAGCAATATGATTTTTTCCTGAATTACCCTGATATATAAGAAAGGGAACAGACCTCAACCATTGAACTCAATATGATTGATGTGTTGCATACTAGAAAAGTTATGGCTAGAGTGATACCCAAGTGCTTATGCAGTGAAATCTGAATTTCCCCTCACAAACCATTATGGATTTATTCCAAAAAGGTTGGTCACTTCAAATCATCGGTGTGTAGGAAAGTGAACAAACTTACGTGACTCGAGATAACCAATCAATATCGTCTACCTAAAGTTTGAAAATACCTGGGACAAAGTATTCCACCAATGCTTACTATAGAAATTAGAACAAAATAGTATTAAAGGAAAATTCCTAGATTTCATTGATGCTTACCTAGATAATAGGATCAGTCAGTGAAAACATGCACAAATTCTCATCTAGAATGATGTACTGTAAAGGAACACAGGGCCTCTACAATATGTCCTGTAGGCAAACACCCTACCCATTTTTATGGACATGGAAAATATCTAGTTTGCTGTTAATACTAAGTGTTACGAAAATCCCCCAACAGATATCCTACAAAATTATTTATTTATTTATTTATTTATTTATTTATTTATAACAGATAAAGCCAGAAGGTTAAACCCTATTATAGGTTTAAGGCATACAATAACTTCACTAAATTAATTAGTAATGGTGGAAACAAATTTCATATCCAAGTTGCATAATACAGTTACAGAATCAGCAAATATATCAATCTCCTACCTGCAAAGTTAGGTTGTTAGCAGTGAATTTGTTAACACTAGTTATGATGAGAAACTTATCTGTTGAGCAAAAATTGTAAAAACATATTTATGAACATGGTGAATGACATGGTATTGACAATATTTGACTATGAATATATGAACAGTTAATACCATTTCTTAAAATTTTAATGAACAAAGTTATCATAGTCAACTCATCAAAGTTAACATAGTTCGCTCTCTCCACCCAAGGCATCATATTGACTCTTCATACACGATTGTAATTGTATATGTGACTAAATAAATATTATTATTATTATTATTATTATTATTATTATTATTACTATTATTACTATTATTACTATTATTATTATTATTATTACTATTATTACTATTATTATTATTATTATAACTGTTGTCCAATCTGCTAGGCTCTACAAATCAAATTAGACAAAAGATACTTATTATCTATTTCAAACATTGGATAAGTTCCTGTCTCTCTGTGTTCCAAAATAATCTAGATAAAATCACTGACTGGACAATTGGTTGCTATTTATAAATCTCCAAGTTAAGTGATTCATATTGTCAAAAATAACCTGACACTAACTACTTATTGTACCATAACATAATACCAACTACTCTACAATCAAAAACAGCCATGCATATATCATCTAACCTTAGGAGGAGTGACCATACCAAGTTTTGAGAAAAAAGCAAATTATGATATATAATGATATAAGAGAATAAATGCTTCAAGAATCTTTAATCAAAAATATTCACAAAGATATACACCTAATTATTAGGCCAATCCTCACTATAATTCCAACATAGATGTCTGATCTTAATACAACATTTATGTTGGAACTGTACAAAGAATACTCAAAACAGCAACAAAATCATGAGCTAACTTAAGGCACACTACTAACAAAGAAAGGCTAGCTTTATTGAATCTACCAAATTTGCAATAAGATGGTTGCAATAAGATTTGCTGAAGATTACACCTTCAGAACCTCAGTTTTTGAATGAAGAAGACTGAAGAAAGGAATAGGCATGAAAACAAAGTCAGCGCAGTGAAGCCTGTAGTGTGGCAGGGTGAGGCATGGCAGAACAAGATGAGATGGGGCAGGGCAAGGAAAAGATAAGAAAAAGGAAAGGAAGAATATTTTCGATAGTCTGTGATTTAATGCAACATTTTTCCTACATTTAAGAAGGATAAAAAAAATTTCAAGTTGAAAATGGTAACAACGTAGTATCATACCTCCTGTTTCTCAAGTTTGTTTTGATCTTCTATTCTTGTAAGAATTTCAGTCATGTTTGTTTCCAGCACCATGCCTCCCATTACTAGCTCGTTCAAAATGTAGTGCACCTAATACACAATGGATGCATAACATTATTTTTCTATTATAATTTCTAAAATCATTTATTATTCTACTATAATATTTGAGCATTCTATATTTCACAGTAAAATGTTATGAATGTAATAAGAGATAAGAAGTTCAAGTTTGACATACGATTTTAGAAACATTCATGCAAATGATTTAAAAAACAAACTATCAAACACAACCAATAATTATTTGTATCCAACATCCTATTTTAAATATAAGTTAATATAAATTTACCAAAATGAGGAAAATATTTGTTCCATGCGGAAGAACAAGATGGTGTTCATATTTAGAACACTTCAAAATATAAATTGATGGAAAATTGGTTTTTAATTGAGTATGTGAGAGAATCATAAGCCACAATTCCAAGTTGATCATATCACAATTCTCTTTGAGCAACCATATTCTGTATTAGAGATTTGCATTTTTTAGCCATATGGCAGTACAATACCAAACTAATTGTCTTGGCTCTCCATTGATTTGTATGCGATTGCCAAACACATAAGCAATATCTCTAAGTGTGGTTTACGAGTATCTCTCACTGCAGTCTTCAATTTAAAGAAGAAGTGAGCTTATGACGGATATATTTTAATAATATTAAAATCTTTGGAGTGTCACAAAAACATTACACGCTAATGTTGAACATTATATGTAAGTGATTTTCTTTGAAAAATCAAAATTTAGAGGGGGACAACTACCCCCTCCATCACACACATTTAATTGCATTGAATTTTTTGTTTGTTTGTATGTGGAGATTCCTGGCCCTAAGAGAGAGAGGTCAGGATGGAGATTAAAGAATCAAGAAGGAAGTTGTCTATGGCCTGGAATCAACATAGAATTGGCTATGGGGAATGGCTTGTCACAACAGCTGCTCTCTATTTCTCACTTTGGAAGTGTTTTTTTTCACCCAGCTAGTAAGGTTCGTTTCTTGACTACAGATTCTACGAGAGACATATTTTAATTACTTATGTATCATTGAGTGAAGAATAGCATGTTTGAGGAAAGTTGGATGTTATGAAGTATTTTGTGAGTGTGATTTTGCAAGTTGGTTTTCTTAAAATGTAAAAAATTTGTTTATTAATTTTGGATAAGGGAAGACACATCATTTCCTTGAACAAATTTCCCATCTCCCGGTTTTCCAGTTCAATTTTTAAAAATTTTTGAATGAAATGAAATGAAAACCTTAAAGAATAGGAAAGACCCGGGTAAAGATGAAATACATAACAAGATGTTGATGTGTGGAGGTGAGAGATTAAAAGAGCAGCTGAAAGTATTATTTAATAAAATATTAGAACTTGGATGTATTATGACATCGGAAAATCAATATTACAATACTGATCTTCAAAAAAGGGAAGAGAGATGACTGTAACAGAGATATAACCCTGAGTACGATATCAAAATTACAGACTAAAATAACTTCGAATACTTCGAAATCAATGAGGAACAATAAGAATTCCATTGAAACAGATCAACAATAGACGCTATATTTATAGTTCGTCAAATAGTCAAGAAAGCAATCGAATATAACAAGCCCTCCTCCTTATGTTTGGTAGATCTCAAGAAGGCATTTGATCAAATATATATATATGAAATACAGATGAAATGGAATGTGCAGGTGGAATGAGTCAGGGCAACTCTTAGTCCAGTAATCTTCAACTTGATAATGGATAAACTAATTGACAGTGTAAAAACAATGGAAGACTATTCAGATGACACAGTGCTTACAGCAGACTCTGAAGATAATCTGCAAAGATTATTTTATGAATACATAACGATAGAAAAACTTTTTAATATGATAGTTTCAATAAAAAAAAAAAAATTTGAACTGCACCATTTTAATTACAATTTTATTACAACTTTTCACAATGATAATTAACCAATAAAAAAAAGCATTGTAATTTGGCAGAAAATTAATCAACACTAACAAAACTGAGTGCATCTTGTAATCAAACATTTGTCAGCTTACCTTGTCAACGTGAAAAATTAAGTCCAATTCACAAACATTTTCAAAACATTTGTCCAATGTTTCCACAAACACTTGAATAAGGTCTAAAATGCCAAGTTCTGATTCGGACGAATCCACACAGAAAACAAAATACAATGTAGCATAGTGACGGTATATTAATTTATAATCAGAACCTCCAATTAAACTGGAAATAAGAACGAAGTTAGCATTGATATATTAAGTGAAACTACAACTTAGCATTTTCGTCGTACGTTTAAGACATCGCTTACCTTCCACCTTCTAGGAAGTTGCAAACATTGTCATCTCTTTTTGAAACGAGTTGAAATGTTTCCTTAATAATTTGTTGTTGCATGTCTTCATTCTTTAAAACACACAATACACAGTTTTAAACACATGCACATTCATGTAGGTTCGAAAAACTGATTTTGAAAGAAAATTCGATACGATAGCAAAAATACTATTAACTTACAAAATATTGGTAGAACTTTGACATGCGAGGTTTTCCATGGTTATTGAACACCAAAATTGCTTTGATCATATTGATAGACAAAGCACACTTGTAGTATTTACATTTGGATTCGCAAACTTAAGCCAATTTAATTTATGGACCAACAAATCATCAACACGTATCCACGATTGTCATAACCGGTCATAACCATGTGTGCGTTGTCAAAATTTGACAATTTCCCGTCCATGTACAGAATCGATATGACTGCTAACAAGTATATGTCGAGAATAACAAATGAGCATCGAAAGAGTTTTCATCATGAATGTAGAGGCAAAATTGTATTCTCTGGAACAGCAGGTTATATATTCTCTGACAGTGGATGTATTTTTAATGTCTCTGCGCTGGACCAGAGACGTCATGTGAATAAATTGGCGGGTTAATATGAACGTAAGTATTTCTGACGACCTTTGCCATGCTGGATACTCGGATTGACATGAAATTTTACCAGCTTGTTCAGCACCGTGCAACGATAGGGTGTATATAAGTTAATTTGTGAAAACTATGAAACACTGTTAGTAGTGTTGTTGAGGCGATTAGTATTCGGATTTTTGTGTTCTCACTGCCTGCCGATACGCAGAAATCATCACGCGCCGGCACTATTAGCTAGTCTGTCGTAAGGTCTCGACGTGCACATTAGGTGAGAAGAATAGTTGTTTTGGGCCAGATACGGAAAGACGGGATGATTAAACACACTCTTCAAAAATTAAATTATGTTTATTGTGAAGTCAAACTTCCCTGAAAAGATCCTATTTATGTTAGAATAGACTTTCAGGGCTACAGTATGGCTTCAGTGATCAGAATTAAATAACGAACAAAGAAAGAAGGAAACAGAAACCGTGATTTTTAATGAATTATATTATTTGGCACAGGAACCGAATGGAACGTTTTCGGTTAAAAAAAACATTATTATTGCACTTTTTTTGTTATTCCTTTACTTTACAAGAAATAACGGGGCCTTTCTGCCAAATACACAACTTGTCTGTACAAATACTGTGTATGGAGCTACAGAGAAGAACTCCTTCATTCTGTGTTCTAAACAACCTTTGTAGTCCTCCTGTATTGATGGTTGTGGTGATGTCTTCTTTCACCCTTCATTCTAGCTTACTCAAGACTCAAACAGTTTTTGACGATGTTCGCCGTACCCTATAAAGCGGCATCCTGCATTGTTCTAAGAATGTTTTTCACCAAACTGCAGACTTTTCCAGCCTTCTGCAACCCCTTCATGTCTACACCGTTTGCTGACATTATTACAGGTACTATCTCCATTCTCTGCAATCTGTACATATCCTCCTACTCAACAGCTATAGTGCGGTTTTTATAACTCTGCCCTTCAAGGCCCAACTTCACGGTGGCATTATGTCGCTGCTTTTCACGTCTTTGTCGGTCGTGCGGCTAGATGTCACGACCTTATAGCAGAGCTGGATACGGTCACGATCATGCGACATCTAGCAGCACGACCGAGAAAGACGCGAAATACTCCAGTTTTTTCTCAGCAACAGTTGACACTAGGTTCTCACACACAGGAACTGAAACATCAATAATCATACCTGTTTTTGACATTAAATCGAATGTGTATGTCTGGTCGATTTGCGTCGAACGTCCTGACAGCTACAATTGTACTGTCCCACAGTATTAATGCCAGATACTTTACTGATTACTTACTGAGACTTACACTTATAATACGGTCGCTCGTATTCTGCCAGTTGATATTTCATTGCAAGTGCCACGATGGATTACTTTAGGAACGTTATTATGACTCTAAAAATATTCAGTATGTGTCAAACATTGACATGCATTGCAAATATGTTGGATTGACTCATTAGTAATTTTTCATAATTGGATTTGCCATCAATAATTTGGCTCAAAAATTTTTTTTTCGTTCTTGTTTTAATCCCTTGATCTTGTATGGCGAAGAGAAATCCCTTTCTTTCACCATAAAGACCCAACAATCGCACGGCACAGCAATCCAAAGACCATTTCAGATCAACATCATCAGAAGTCAACATTGTTACATAACTGATCATTAAATTAATTCAATTTTGAGCTGTCAAATAAAGGAAGTTCATATGTTTTTTTGGGATAGACTTAATGGGCTGATATTTTTATCATGAGAGAGAATTTCTTTATGAAATATCAATTGACAGAAAATAGTGACCACTTTTCCTTCTTGCTGACCCCATAGTGCTTCCAAACTCAGTAGTCCTTTGCCTGCATTATTTTGAAGGTGATAAAATCTCTGAATTGAACTGTGTGGATGGTGGAGTCAATGATGGATAAACGCCGTTCTGAATTTCCTGTCGAAAGCTTGTAAAGAAGTATATTTTCATTTTATAACTCTGAATGTTGTAGGTTGCTACAGGAATAGCCCATGTGTTAATTGCAAACGTTTGTTTCTTGCGGTGATAATCATATCACAATTTTTATTTACTCTCGATTGTACTTTCTTCTGTATCATAATTCTGACATTAGTGTTAGAAATGTTCAACAGCTGCAACATCCCCAGGTACTTATATGAGTGCAATAAGCTGCAGTTTAATTTGCACACACGAATTGCTTTGTCTTCATTATCTTGTGGCTGCTTCATACAAATTTCTTCATATCTTGAACTGTTAAAAAAAGGCTGTTTTCACATCAAATTGGACATTCCACTTTATTTGCACGACAACACCCAGAAGTGCTCTCATAGTCTCAAACATGACTACAGGACCGAAGGTATCTGTGTATTTGTCTGGGCGCTGACTGCACTCCTTCACAACCAATTTAGACTTATAGCTCACTAATTTATTACACTCGTTCAACTTAGTCGTAAATACCCACCGGTTGCCAATAGTCTTGCTCCCTACTGATAGGTTGACTAAGGCCGAGGTGACATTCTTGTGATGATTTCAATTTCTTTATCCACAGCAGCTTTTCATTGGTCTGGATCTTCAGTCACCATAGCTTCATTGAAGTCTGTAGGTGGATCCTTCAGTAACAACACCCTCGACTGTTGACGATCGGTTAAACTGTCTTTACCGTACTGTTTTCCTTAATACTTCTCTATTCCTCAGCACACACGTTACATCGATAACACTTGTTTCACTGTTCTCGAGCACTGTCATCTTCCTTACAACTGCATCTAAACTATTCATCTGTTAAAATATCAGCTTATTCGGTGATGTCCATTTTCACAGATTGTTGCAGCACTTCGTCCTTGAACTTGACATCACGATACACTACAACAGAATGCTTCTCAGGAAAATGTACCCTATAACCACAATCATCATACCATACTATATATCCAATTCCAGACTTTGAATCGAACTTTCTGCATTTTTGTGGATGAATCCAGGCGAAACACACTGTACCAAATATCTTCAAATGTGTGAACCGACTTTTCTTCCTTAAAAACAGTTCAATAGGCGTTTTTTCTGCAACTTTGGATTGAGCAGTACTATTTAGCGTATAGATTGCTGCAAGTAGTGCTTCACTCCACATTAATTTTTTAGATAAGCTTCTCTCTCTCTCAACCTCTACCTCTACTTCTACTCCGCCTCTGCCTCCGCCTCCGCCATCTATAAAAACTTTCTCCCCAGGGAAGTGTTTAAGTGTTTTCTTGAAGTTGCACAAGCCTGTCGTGTTTCTCTAATGTTTTGGTAATTTGTTGAAGAATTGTATACCTGAAGAGAATGTACTTTTGGTATAATGTGCTTGTACACATTGGTTGATGAAAGTTACATGCTTGCCTTGTGTTATAGGAGTGTAAGCTTGAGTTAAATTTGTAAAGTGTTTCATTGTTTATTAGATTTTTCTTTACAAACATGATAACTTCATAAATAAAAATACAAGGCAGTGGAAGTATGTTAAGTTTTTTGAAATGAGTTTTGCAGGACTCTTCTTTTTGTATTTGTTATTGTTCGAATGATTCTCTTGTATTTTGAATGTTTTCATTTAGCCTCTGGTGTTTGGCCCCATTTTATTATCCGTATTTGAGAATAGAGTGCACATTTGCAAAGTACACTGTTCATGCTGTCTCAATGGTGCTGTTTCTTATTATTATTCTAAAAGCATAATTATGTTTGCTCAATTTTGAATTAATATCTTCTAGGTGTGAGTTCCATTTGAGGTTGGATTGTATAGTTATTCCGAGAAATTTTGTTTTCTGTGCTTGTGTGATGCTGTTTCCTTCTAATGTTAAATTTGGTGAGTATTGTTGTGTTGAATGGGAGTTGTGGAAAGGTATTGTGATTATTTTGTCTCGGTTTAGGATTAGTTTGTTATGGTGGACCCATTGAACTAGCTCGCCGATGGCTGAATTGGCTTTGTCTTGCAATAGCTTTGTTTATTCTTTCTTTGAATATTATATTAGTGTCATCAGCAAAAAGTACGGTGTTGTTGTTTTCCATTATTGATGACATGTCATTTACAAATATAAGAAATAAAATTGGGCTTAGTGTGGATCCTATCGGGACCCCATATGTCACATCCCTTGGCTCGGAGTAATGGTTATTTATTTTGTTGTCTTTTTGGTAAGGTAGTACTACTATTTGTTTTCTGTTTGATAGATATGATTTTATTAATTTGCCAGCAGTTCCTCGCATTCCATAAGATTCTAATTTTGACAATAGAATTGTGTGATCTATCGTGTCAAAGTCTATTGACAAGTTAAGAAAGAGACCAGCAGGAATTTCTTTTTGCTCTAATGCCATGAGGATTTCATTTACAAAGGTGGATAGAACAGTTTCATTTGAACGATTTTCCCTGAATCCATATTTTGTGTCAGTGATAATGTTACAGTGTATCAAGTATTTTTTTTAATCTTTCATAGAATAGTTTTTCTAATATTTTTGAAAAACCTGACAAGAATGAGATTGGCCGATCATTCATTACATCTTGTTTGTTACCTTTTTTGTGTATAAGTTTAATTACAGCAGTTTTAAATACATTTGGGAAGGAGCCATGAGTTAGTGATTGGTTGCTTAAACCTTTATGGTTTGATGATATATGGAGCAATCTTTTTTATTAAGAAGTCTGTTATATTGTCTATCCCAGCGGACTGTTTTTTTCATTTTGTTTATAATTTGAAGTATTTCCTTTTCTGTTGTTTCTGTGATGTTTGCTAATAAGCAAGTTTTTAAAGAAAGGTGATGGTTGTAGAGGTGTAGTGTTTGGATTTCTTGTTTTTAGTAGTTTACCAGCAATTTCAGAGAAGTGTTTGTTGAATATACTGGCTGTTTCATTAGGGTTTGTTATTCTTCTGTGTTCATGGACTAGTTCAATATTTTGTGTTTTGTCATTTGCTGGTAATGTTCTTTTACAATATTCCAGGTAGCTTTTGTTTCATTTTTGGATTTTTTTATATACTCAATATTTGACATTTGTTTGGCCTTTATTATAACTCTTTTGAGTATGGCTGAATATCGCTTATAGTAGTTGACTGTTTGAGGATTGCATGAGTGTTCTTTTGTGATTTTATAAAGCTCTCTTCTTCTTTCACACAAAATTTTAATACCTTTTGTTATCCATGCTTTGCTGTTTTGTGTGTTGTTTGGTTTGTGATACTGTAGTGGATGTGAGATGTTGAAATAGTGTTTGACTGTATTAAAGAAAGTGTCGAACTTTAGGTTGATGGAAGATATTTCATATACCCCTGACCATGATTCATTAGTTAACAGTGGGATGAGATTGTTCAGGTTTTTTTCATTATACTTCCTGGGCTCCTTTATTAGGTTTGCTTTTGGTGAGGTGGAATTTATTTTAAGAGTGAGCATTGTGGTCACTGAGCCCCATATCATTAGTGGTGATTGTGTATGTGTGTTTTGTCTAAAAGGATCTTGTCTATTGCTGTTTGGGAGTTCTCTGCCTGGTTGGTGTGTCAATTACTGCATCTAAATTATAGGAGTGTACTAAGTTTATTAGTTTGATTTTGTCTCTTTCATGAGTAATATTAACTGTAGGTAGGAAGGTAATGTTTATATCGCCACAGATTATAATAGAGTAATGAGCCCACTTTGTTAATTTATCCAAGATTAATTCTAAGTTTTTAAAGAATATTTGAAGATTTCCATCAGGTGCTTGATAAATGCTTAGAAGGCAGATGATCAGCTTTGGAATTTCTACAATTGAACATTCTATGTCTGAGTCACATGTTATTTGTTTGAATTTATTTACTTCTTTGGAATCACAGTTGTTGGCCAGATATATGCATTTGCCTCCATGCGTATGATTGATATTGGTGTGTTTGGCCCTATGACAGAAGTAACCAGTCAAGTAGAAACCTGGTATTTGTGTCATTTTTATTTGATCCTCCGTAAGCCGGTGTTCAGTTATACAGATTGCATTAGTGTGTTTTATGTGATATTTTAGCATGATTTCTATTTCATGTATTTCGTTTTTTAAGTATCGAATGTTCTGATGTAGGATCTTGATGGTGCTGTGTTTTTCAGTGGTGACTGGTGTAGAAGTGATTGTTTGCTACAAGTCGAGGTGCTGGACCGGTTTTGGAATAGCACACAGGTTGTAGGATATGGATCGAGAGGGTTTTGAGGGAGAGTTTTGGGAGATTAGAGGGTTGGTGGCTATGACAGCATTGGTGGGAGTGGGAGTCACAGGACTAGGGGCTGAGGCTGAATTAGGATGAGTAGAGGGGCTGGTGTGAAGGGAGCAAGGACTGGTGTGGAGGGAACAAGGGGTTGGTGGAAGTGTAGAAAGTGCAGATGGTGCTGGCAGTGAAGGAGCCTCTAGGATGTGTGTGGCTAACTTGCATCCTAGTGCGTGTTTGCCAGCTTGTCTCAGGTGGAGACCATGCTGGGTAAAAAGAGTCTCTGAGAGAAAGTCTAAGTAAAATAATGTAATTTGTGTGTCTCTCAGATACTTTGTGAGTATGCTGTTTGCTTTCTTAATCTTGTTGTTTATAAGGGTGTTGTTGTGCCAAGGGGGCAGAGTTGTCATAATTACATTTGTTTTCTGGGCAGCCTTTTGTATTTTTTGTATTTGTTGGCTTGGCTCTAGCTGGCTGCCATGGTTAATGTCATTCTGCCCACCTATTATAACTACTGTGTCTTGGGTTGTAAAGTGCTGTGTCAGTGTTTCCAAGTCGCTAGTCACATCTGCCAAACGAGCATTAGGCTTGAAAATGCTTGTGACCGCGTATTTGGAGGGAAGAAGCTCTCTCAATTTTATTTATTTATTTATGCCAATCGGCTTTATCCATTTATGTTATAATACAATTTGCAGTTATAATATATTAATTAATTGCACACTGAATGAATACAGTAATCTATAGAAATACAATACTTTATCTATCAAATTTAATGTTTTTCATCTTTGATAAAAATGTAGATGTAGAACCTCCAAAAAAATTGATTTCTGAACAGTATTTATTTACCAGGCTAACTATCCTGTTTTTAGGGCCTCGACATACGTAGTTTTTCGACGATTTCACTGCATTCAATAACCTATACGATCTCAAACCTGGTTTTGGGCATATGAATTGGAATTGTTCCAATATCTCTGGGCAATCAATTTGTCCATTGATAGTCTTAAAAAAAAACATAAGATCCGAAATTTCTCTCCGGTTTATCAGACTGTCGATGTTGAAATCATCGAAGACGTTCTCGACGCTTATATTATATCCTCTGTTCTGCATGTAATATGTGATGTATTTGTAGAATTTTTTCTGTATTTTTTCCACTTTATCAATAAGGAGATTTGTATATGGTGACCAAACAACTGTGCAGTATTCAAGTCTTGAGCGGACCAATGTCGAATATAATTGAATAAGTGTGCGCACATCGTTAAATTCTCTACCCGACCTAAGTATAAATCCGAGTATTCTATAGGCTTCTGATGTGATCTTGTCCAAGTGTCTCGAGAAAGTCAACTTATTTTCGATTATGACACCCATATCTTTCAAAGATGCGACTTCCTGAAGTTGGTGTTCCTCAAGTTGGTATGCCATAGGTCTTTGATGTAATGAACGAGTGAAGGACATCACCACACACTTATCAATATTGAACTTAAGCTTGTTTACCCTACACCATTTGCTTAGTTCGTTAATGTCTTGTTGAAGAATGTTGACATCCTCATCATCAGTTATTTTTCTAAAAATTTTCAGATCATCAGCGTATAACAAATAGTCTGATTTTAGTGTATTATCGATGTCATTAATAAACATAATGAAAAGGATTGGCCCTAGGTGCGAACCTTGTGGAACACCAGAGGTTACTTTATATTTAGTCGAAATATGGCCATTTACTCGAACCTGCAGATATCTTTCTGTCAAATAAGAACGAAACCAGTTCAGAGCTTTAACTTTTATACCGTAATGACTTAGTTTATTGCATAGCATGTTTTGATCTACGTATTTTATGGTTTTGTTTTCTTCACCATTTTTTATCAGAGTATCGAGTTCCGAACGCAGGTCTTTAAGATGTTTTTGTTGAGCTTGAGTTAAGTTTTGCTTAAAAATTTGGAGGACATGTTCCTGCCATGGCTATCAGCTAATAGTCAAGAAAATGTAAAAATATCCTTGTTTTTTAAGATCTGTTCACATTAAGTAACCCATATCTCTGGTTCTACTATCACAACTATCTAAAGGAGAGCTCAACAAAATGCTAAACTTCCATAGTGAATCCAAGTAATACACTTGGATAAGACGGTAAAAAGTTTCGTAAAACCGCGGTAGAAAGTCATGTAATGCTGCGTGGAAAAAAACAACAAACAAAAACATGCTGTTTTAGCCCTTTTATTTCTAATTGATAAAATATAAAAAATAAGAATTTTTTTCTATCAAAAAACATTTTCTTGATGATAAATGCAAACAGATGAGTTTTGACACATAATGTGTTTAGGTACATTGTTTACCTGAGCATTTTCCACATTTTGGAAAGGAGTAGAAAATTATTTTTAGGCACTGACATAATTGTGTACAAGAGTTTGATAATATATGAGATTTCTTGAAGAAAAAGACGTATAGTTTGGATCTTACAATTACGAAAATATTAAAGATGGGGTAAAACTTTGAAATTGAGATTTTATGGGGTCCCTTGATACTGACAACAATTATTTACAAAAAAACTGCCTGCCTTTCTTCAAATTGTTGGCTTGAATAGAGCAAAGTGTATTTGTAAATATAGTACATGTGTCTTTTTCATTAAAACCTCTGGATTATTAAAAAATGCAAAAATTTAAATTTTTTAAACTTTGTCTAAGCTTTCAATACTGAAATTTTTTATAATGCAATCTAGTTCTCAGTATTAAATATTCAAATATATTTACTTGGTTAAAAAGACACCAATAGTAACCTCTTCAAGCAGAAAATAGAGAGACACTGGCTTCAAATTTACAAAACATAGAGCTTATGCTTTAGTGGTGCAGTGTAGAACACAGATAATTTCTTTCCCTTTTCTGTATTTAAAGAATAGGTTGAAAACCACCTTATTGTTATTAGCACTACAATAATGTATCATGAACTGGTTTTTTGAACTTCAAGCGTCTCATGTGCATGGAGTAGAATATCGAGTGGCCTTTACCAAGTCAAGTAACTGACCAATACCAAAATTTAGCAATTTGCAAGTGACAATGACCAGGTCAAATTTAGGGTTTAGAAATACATTATTAAAACACACAAATTAAAAATTGGCCATTTTTAGGCGTGGGATTTATTTAGAAAGGTGTAGGCTAATTCTAATCACCCATGGAGTTTTACAATTCAAATTTAATATTGTAACATAAGAATTTTACAAAAGTGTTCTAAATTGTAGCCACTACTGGTTCTTTTACCTTTTACCTGTTCTTGGTAGTTTTTGCATCATTTTGAGTTATAACTTTAAGTTTTTCAAGTAATGGCTGAAATGTTAGTAGGGCAGAAGGTGCAATACTAAAATATTGCAGAACCTTCACCAGTAATTCAGGAAAGTATGTGTAACTTCTTGTTTTAATGGAAAAATAAATTTCATTTTTATGTAACTTTTTAAGTACTTGTTTGTAATGTGCAAGAGGAAATTTAATTTTGATGAAATGAGCTACCAGTAAACATTGTAATGCAAGTTCATAATAAATTGAATGCTTTTTATTTCATTTCATTGCATTCATTTCTGATATTCTCTTTACATATAGACTAACTTTTCCCCATATTTTTCACAATATAGAATAATTTTCCCATTCTAAAACGTTAAGAACTCTCAGGTTTTTTTAGAATATTTCCTTGGTCTGCTTCTAGAAAGATGCCATGCTCTTCAAAAACTTTGTGGCCTCAATTTGTTGCAAAGTGGAATGGAGAATATATAAATATGATAAAAGGCAGAATCTCATGTACATCGTTCAACGAACTCAACATCACATCTAAAAGATCAATTACATCTTTAGTGATTCCCTGCAAGAAGTTCACCTTGCATTCTATGCCAAATAAATAGTATAAATTATATGAATAAATCTAGTTTTCTCTCTATACATATAGTTTGTCAAGCTCATGTTGCATCTTTGAATGGCCGCTCCTTTATGAATTGTTCATAAACAATTTAATTCTTTGATCTTGCTAAAAACTAAGCTGTTGTTTTGTAAGGATGATAGCTAATAAACTACTGTGACATTGTTTCGAGATTTGATGTGAGATTTTTGAAGTGTGTTGGAGTGTGTTGAGACTATAGCACATTGAGACTAAAATTTTCCTTGGCCACTATAAGAACCAGAAGACAAGGTAGAACCCATCTTCATGCTCCTTTAATAATCACATAAAATAAGAGTGGTATTGGTAGAAGCAGGAATAGAAAAGTTGTAATGGATGAAATAAAATCTTTCCATTTCTTTTCTTCTTTTTATTTGTGATGAAAATGCCCCAGAATTATATCATCATTATGCCAAGACAGTATTTTTACAATCATTGATACAAATCATAATACAATATTTGGAAACAAAATAATCAAATTTGCAGCTGATATCAGATAAGTAAAAATTGAGGATGTGTTGAGCATTTAAAAGATGATTTTTCTTTAATGATGCTTTGGTGATGATGACATATGGCTGGGACTTTGGCACACAAATGTACAGGAACATTCAGTTTATTAGAGGTTTGATCAGAAATGCACTTCGTGTAGTTTCAAAGTCAAAATACTTTAAAAATTCATTCTCTATTAAAAATATTCTAATTACAACTTTTTTGGTTCCTAAATCTATAATGTAAGAATTTTTCATAAAGATAAGAAGCTTGTAATCATCCATTTTTCATATGTACAGAGTTTTATATGGCACTAAATAGTTCAAGAGTATACTTTTCTGAAATTTTTCCACTTGTTTTATGATGAAAATATTGTATAATTAGGATATAATTTTTATGTATGTTGACTTACACTAACTGCATTTTTGTCAAATCTCTCACATTTTTTTGTTAGGACAAATTAAACTTATTTCTATAAGGAAACATAATAATATTAGTAAGATTTGTATGGAATGTGAAAGTTGAAGATAATGATTAGATACATTAGACTTTTATTTGTGGGGAAAAAACAACAAATAAACACAACAACAAACAGAACAAACTAAATAGCAGGTTCACACAAATTAAAACTTTCAACATACTCTGCAATAGAAAGTGTAACATCATTCTTCTTCAATGGAAGTTGTGCTACAAACATAACAGATCTACATACAGTTATAAATATTATTGTTACAGAAGGATGAATAATTTATCATAATCAAATATCCCAACAAATTTGAATTCAAAACATTGTTATTGAAAAGATATAATCTCACATCTGACTCGTCTATTTCTATTTTTATTGAGCAAATCAGCTTCCATTGGAAAGAAAGAAGAATGAAGTGTATTGATTTTGAGGCAAAGTTTACACAACATATACTTGCCTTTTCAGGCCACAAGGTAAAAAGGTACATACGACAGAGATCAGATTACAGTTTTAAGATACAAAGATACATGAACACACATCATACATAACGACAAAAGACACAGGATTCAGATTTTAAAAAAGTAACACTGAGAAGAAAATTTAAATAGTTTTTGGTATAGATTGATTTCATGAATGTAATTCAGTAATTCTGTAATTCATTGTAAATAGCTTTACTTCTTAGGGCGTTTACTGTTTGTATACAATTGGTCAATAGAATCAGAATATTCTTCATAATAAATATGTTCATCTTCAAAGATATATTCTTTTGGATTCCTGCTATTGCAAGCTATTAAAATTTGTAAATATTCTGTCTCAATTCTATTTTTTTCTCTCTAATTCACTAATTTTGGTATGAAAATTAGTGTAGATATGTTTTGTAAAGCCACAGAATTAGATAAGATTTTTTTTGTTTTGCTGCTCATTGCTGCTTTAAAATTTGCCCCATAGAACATACTGTTGTACATACTGAGGAACAGCTCAGTTGAAACAACATTTCTGAAATTTTTTGATTAAGAAAAATAAAACACTCACATGAATTCTTTTATTGTACCTCCCTAATTAAATTAAAATTTTTCTATTCTGCGAGATGATTCATTCAAATTCATTGTATTCTTTCTGCATATTTATAAAAATGTATGTCCTAACAAGTAGCAATATTTTGTTTCTTTATTTCAACTCTTTTGTTTTATTTCAACATTTCACCATATTGTGAGGTTCTTATATTTTTTTCCTTCAATATATTTCTTAGCATCACATTCAGTTCTTTCAAATTGGGTTAATTGTTTTCTTTTACTTGAATTATTCAAGAAGCAATTTTTTAAGTGCATAATTATGAACAAAATTTTTTTCAATAATTTCTAGAACTTCATGTTTTGTACTCCATATGTTTGAATTTATTAATTGTAATTATTTTTAAAATTGTAGCATTATAGTTATTATTAAATTTATCTTCAACAGTATCTTGCTATTTTGTTCTTTTTATATTGCAACAATACAAATTTTACAAGACATTGTATAAAAATTATACATTGTATGTGAATTTTGCAAATTATTAGCCTAATTATTGCCTAATGCAATTATTAGAAGAATTGAGTTACAAGAATTATGCATTTTTCTTCAATTTAATAATTGTTCATAGACAAATTTATATTCAAGTGGTTACAATCCATTTTTAATCGGCCCAATTAGTTCTCTCTCTCACTTCATATTTGAAATTAATGAGAAACATATTCGGAAAATGACATGACATCATCTCATTAAATAAAAACCACTGTGAACTCTTAAAATTATTCTGACTCTTTTTGTTAGTTAACCTCAATATGACAACAGCATGAATATGGTGCAACTAGAAAGGGAAGGGATAAATATTTTCCATAATCTATCTCCAGTATTTGAAGCAAAAAACTTGTGTTTGGCTTATTGAGTTATTAATTATACAATTACCCTTTCTTCAATGATAATAGAAGGAATTGGATTGGTTGAGGCAAAAATGTTTCTGAGCAGTAATGAAGGATACATTAAAATGATTTTTTTAAACTAATTTCCTATTTGTGCATTAGTGAGGCTACCACAAATAGTTCAATAAAAGTGAACTGAAAATTGTGTTATAATTATGTAAATTGTTAATGGTTTTTACTATTGAGAGCAATTCCTTAGTGAAAATACAGATAATTTGAATTTTTATTAATTTTACTAGAATAATTGCTAAAAGAAAAGGCAAACCCGGTATGAGTTAACACATGTATTAAAAAAAAATTGAAGATACTCTTTGTGTCAAACAAATTCTCAAATCTTACAAGTATTATAAATTTCAAATAATCTTCACTTTTAAATGTAGTTTAGAATAATGAGTTTAACTCAACTGACACATCTCCCTATATGTTCATCTATTTTTTTCTAATTCTGGGAAAGATTCACAAAAGAAATGCACAAGTGATTGCATTAGTATAATTTATGAACAGTACATTTCAGGCACATGATCTCACAGCACCGACCATGAAACATTGGATTTGAAAATTTGAAATGCACTGATTTAACACTTTGAATTTGTTTAGAATGTGTTTAAGTTTATCTAGGAAATTTTGGGAGAATAGAAGAAAATAGAAATTTGGGAAGAATATAAATTTTTGACTACAGTAAATTATATTTCTAAGTTTTTCCTGGACTACAGTTTTATTAGTTGAGGAGAAAAAATAGAGTTTAAAAGTTATATTTGCTTCAAATTTTCTTCCGTATTCCCTTCCTTCTCCAGTTTTATTCACACAATATAGCTTCAATCATGGAGGCAGACAAGCATACAAATTGTTAGTTTCTTCTAGCACATGGCCCCTTTCTTTTTTCACTGCAAATATTGCCTCATTATTTGAGACAAAGAAAAGCATAGTAAAAGCTTTGAACCATAGCCAGGTCACACTGAAGTAGCGACAACTCTACCACTTAAGCCACACAGAAAAGAAAAAAAACCAGTGTATATGTGGGGATCAAATAGTGATGTTTATGTTCCTTTTCATGAGCATATTAAATTATATGCTCTTTTACTCTTCTCTTTAACATGCCAAATTTAACTAATTATTTTATACTGTCTAGGACATTATCCTAGGAAGAAAATATGCAAAGACAATAAGAAAAGGAAAAATACTGTCAGTAAGAAAAGTAGAATTAAAGAAAAAGTGACTCGGTTACTGTTTCAGAATCATTTATCCTCATCTGTGAAGAATTTAAAATTTCAGTTGTTGGGAATCTTAATATTTTTCTGTTAAATGAGTAAGTGCTATTTAATTATTTTTTCTGTCACTGTTCTCTTCATTCTTTGCAAGGAAACTCATGACTGAAAATTCAGTTCTTAGATAATTTATTAATGCCCACATATATACTGCTGCAGATTCAGTGTTTACATTGCAACATTACTATTATTACCTCAGAACACCTTGGTGCAATATCTTATGTTCTTATATATAGGCAATAGCGATTTAATAATTACAATGGGGATTGGATATGTACATATTCCTGAAATATTTTTACATTGCATTTATGACTACCCTGATTCTTTCACATCATGGCTTGTAAAATTCAAATACAATTGGTCCAATAGTTGATGTGCAGTAACTGATGTGAGAATGATAACATAAATTTTGATAATAAGTAGGTTAAAAATATTTAATTTTGATGACTAATTTTAATTTACTAATTTTCCTTGGGATTTGTACATTTTATCTAATAAATATATCTATTGTGTTTCTTTATCATACAATTTACTTCTGTATAATCCTAAATATTTATACAAATATAAGAAACACATGATGAGAAGAATAGAAAGTTAAAAATTTCCAAGAAAAAGTAATTAATACTGTTATTGTGTACAGTTAAAAAAGTACAATAATTAATTAAGTACAATAAATAAAGACAAGTATATTAACTCTGAAATGGATTGACTGAAAATGTCACATTAAAGATGTACCTAAGCATTTTTCACTTAAATTATTGTGCCAAATTATGAAATTAATGACATGTTTATTTGGTACCAAACTATTTTTAATATTATCTATGCATGAGAACCCATTGTCTGAAAATGTTTCCAGGGATTTTCTAGGCTTGAAATAAAGATAAAACAAAATCCATTTAAAGAAAAAAGTATGAACTATTATCTCATAATGTAATATGAATCAACATTACAAAAATTTGATACATAATTGCCAATATATGTCAAACAAATGAGTAAGAAACCAAACATAAAAATCATTGCCACTCAAATTGAATTTGTAGAAATTAATGAGTGAACCCTTGTATTTTTAACAGATTTGGTACTTCAAAAGTGAATATTCACTTCATAAGTAAATATTCACATTCAACAGCAGTTTAATATACAAATTTTGACCACAATACTGGCACAAACTAAGAAAATATGCATTATATTTGCTTTCATTAAATCTTTGAATGATAGGAAAATTAGTTTAGTTGTTTATCCATTTTAAATTTTCAGTATTGTGAAATTGCGTAATTGCCTGGCAGAAAAAAAATATATTTCCCACTAGACCTGTAAAAAACAAATTTCGGTATTGTAATTAAAAGTAACCTGTAGGTTTTTTAATAAATAACACTGTTTTCAATAGATTTTCACAAAAAATATATCTTGGAAACATTAACATGGAATTATGTTTGAATTTTAAAGAAAGATCTACACGAATTCATTAATAGTTATTTGGTCCTTAATTTTTTTGTAAGTCGTATATTTGCTGTTTAACATCACTTAAACATTATTATTTTCTTTTTGCAAGAAGAGAAGAAAGAAGTTCATAGGGTGCTTCATTCAGAGTAATTTTCATTTGTAATTTGTAATTCTTCATTTGTAATTTTTTAAAAAATATTTTTATATACAAGTTTTAAAACTGATGACAATAAATTAAAGTTGTGGAGATAAACTTTAATTATATTCATTTTGGTTATTCAATTCTTGTTTATTCATTTCAGATTTCAAGTGAAATCCTAAGAATGCAAAAATGTCAAATATTCCTAATTCAGAATTCTCCCATATTCATACTCCATTCTTTCACTGCACAGGGTGAGCATATAATTTCAGGACTAAAATGTTGATTTTATATATTTGAAAATGTTTAAAATTATTTTGAGTCCACAAAAAATTGCAATAATGACAAAAATGTTATGAATATTAAAAATGTTATGCTTTAAATACAGGGCATCATTCATCAATCTATCAAAATCATACATGTACTGATGCAGCTTCTCAGTTATTGTCCTTAAACACCAGGGTGTACTGAGGTTTCTTTGCATTTTTAACAGCTTAGCGAACATGTGCATTGTAAGCTTGTAGTTTTGCAGTTCTATAATACAAGGAAAACATCATGTAGCTATAAAGAAATTCTCAAAATAACATATATATATATATATTTTATGTTACATATTGATGTTTTTTTTTGCGTTACCTGAACTATAATCCATTAATATATGTAATATTCTAATGTATACTTTTATATAATAATCTTTACAATATTTGGTCAATAGACTTTTTTATTTAGCATATTTCAAATATCAAATTTGACTAGAAAAAGGACTGTGTCATACATTATTGGCCATTCTTTGCTGAGACAAAGCTGTCCAACTCAAGAAACTGATTATAATATATATGGAAATATGATATGAAGTGCCTTGATTTCTAATTCAATTTTTTATGCCCTAATATGTTGAAGATGAAAATGTTCAATAATTATCATTGAAATCCCTGAAATGAAATGCTTTGTATGCTTCTTGCTTTTGATTTGCAATGTAGTTATTTGTATATTTGAACACCTTTACATGAATTTTTCTATGAATTTTCCATAGGTGATTAAAAAAATCAATTTCCATAGGTGAGTAAAAATTATCATTTTTAAATAACTCAGTATATTCTGAATATTTCTCCAAAGTCATCGTTTATAATTCTGAGTATAATCAAAAGACAGGTGGTTAAAATTCAAAACTGCTGAATTATCAAAAATTTCATATATTTTAATGCTACTATTTTATTCATATTATCCCTATTGAGATTCTTTTATGTTGATTGAAATGTTTGCATTGTTAACATTTACAACACTATTTTTCTGAAAATTCAATGCTAGTGATTTCTGTTTTGCAATACATTAATGAATAACAATTATCATCATCTTCTTGTATTGAGTTTCAAGTTTGGAAGTTGGACAGCTCTGTTTTTTAAAGTAGATACTTAAATTCAAATGCAAAGTCTCTATAATGGTAATTGCTGCATTGTGATCTTAATTCAGTCAACTGGCTTTTGCAGTGGGAGGCAAACATTTTTTTAAAGATAAATGTTTTAAAGTTGGTATTGACTTTGTTATAAATTCAATTTCTTTTGTATCAATTACATCCACAAGTTAAACTCCAAAAGATTTAACACGGTATTACAGATTTTTTTTCCATACATCTTCCTTTGTAAAATGTATTAAATTTCTCGTTTAAATTGTACCAATTCAATTATACTGCACATGAAAGAAAAAATGAAGATTAAAGGGCAAAGGGAAGAAGTAAATTAGAAAAACTGAGGGGGGAAAATCCATACTTATTTGGTTACCATAAGTATCAATTTGTGATTCTTCAACATTAATTAACGAACATTGATATTTTTTCACAAAAATTTGCAATATCTGGCATGAAATATCATACATTCCATTTCTTTTGTTTTGCTAGATTTGTGTTTCTCAAGGAATGCATTATGCACAGTTAATCTGAATTTGGTGAAAAACAATGAAACAATACATATTAAAGCAAAAAATGTTCATTACACGATTTCAAAAACTTCAGATTGACTGAACTTAGTAAACAAATCTCTACATATTCAAATAACTGGAGTTTATTTTATTTTACAGTATATATATATAGTACAGTATATATATAGATATATAGATATAGATATATAGATATAGATATATATATATTGGTTAATTGTTGTTGTTCAACTTATGTGTTTTTTCTTCAATATTCGTTTTGGAAGATATAAGGAGCAAAAATTAAATATTTATTCATAAATCATAACACAGTCTTTGTTAATTACAACGAGCTCTTTTCTATTGACATTTTGTGTAAATGCAGTTAGCAATCCAAAGAAAATATGCTGCTGAATGTATTTGCAATTCAATTCAATTTGCTTTTTAAAATAATCTGTTATTTTTATACAATTAATCTTTGAACATGCAGTGAAAAAAATTTTAACTTCTCTGGAAGAAGGAGTCAGTACATTCATTATGAAATTCCATTTTATCCAGTCTTGTCTGTTTTAGTAATCACATAATTTTGTTATGTAGACAATAACATACCATCACAGAGCCACAAAACATGTTTTTTCACACACAAAATTACTTAAGCTAAGAAATGTAGTATGAGACAGCAGTTTTCATTAATAATTAACTGAAATGTCATATTATATAATCCTGTAGCATGTAAAATTATATTCTTGTTTGAAATGTTATTTCGAGCTGGTCATTTATAGTTAACATTACTGCAATGAGAATACAACTATGTGACAATTTGCCTGTTTGTATAAAATATTTCTACTGCATTATGAGAATGAACAATTTATTAGTTTGTTTTGTATTGTATGGTATTAATGAATAATATAATTCCTTTCCTCTTTCTTTCTTAGATACTTCATTATGATTGTTGGTGACTCCAATATTGTCAATTATTTGATTCTGAACAAATTTGAAGTAAGCATAGTCTGCAAATAATGAAACAATAAATGTTCATGATATTCAAGATTTATGAAAGATCAACAAAATATTTAGAAGTGCAGCATGCATTGACATTCATTGGCATTTTACTCATAAATGAAAATAAATATGACACAAAATAGTAAATTCTGGGTATGGAATACCAAACACCATAACTTTAATATAGGTCATATAGTTGAAGTTTGTTGACTTGTATTGTATTGTCTATTCTTTATCAATGTTGAGATATACTCGCCAGCCAGTTGGTGTACGAGTAATATGAAAATATATCAGCTTGTAAGAGATGAGACAAATAGAATGCATATATTGAATTTGAGAAACACAGTAATGATTTCTTGAAAATATGCACATTGAAATGAAAATTCTGTGTCCAATCACAATTATTATTAGTTTCTACAATTAAATATCAAATGATATTTTGTCATTATTATTATTATTATTATTATTATTATTATTATTATTATTATTATTATTATTCAAATAACTGATAAGCGTATAAATATTCCATCAGTTTAACTAGGAAATGCCTTAGATTAAGTGTTCTGTAGGAAGGATTAACATCTTAGTTACTTTTTAATACATTTAATTATATAAACATAATTCTTAATAAGAAATGCCTTTAAAATGATAATTGAATTATATTTGTTTATTTATTAATGATCATACAAGGATATTTCAATATGGTTTGCTGGATTGAAAATTAAAATGAGTGAATATTTTATTAATTTGAAAAATTTATGATGCTCAAAATCATCACACAATCCAACTTTCATTTCAAATAGAAGTGACTAATGAACGAAAAAATGAATGTATGAGGTTTCTTGTTTCTTTCTTTCTTCAATATTCTGTCATTTTCCTTTTGCGAACAAATGGCAAGTAAAAATATCAATTTTATAAAATGAGCATATAAATTTGTTAAAAAAAGTTCATAATTGAATAAAATAAGTGCTTTTTAGCCTAACAAAATTATGATATGATTTTCACAATAAAACAGAACAATAATGTGATAGCGGCACGAGTGTTTCCACTTATCTATCATGCATACTTGTCTGAGGTCTTCAAGCTAATATATCAACATATATGTCTATCTAAGCTTGGCACACGGCTGGCAAGGAGGAACCGACACCAACTGAGTATTCTTTGGCCATTCCTTGAGCGTATGCAAATTTGGGGATGCTGTTTCGTTTGGTATCCCACAAAGATTCTATCAAACTATTATTCATACACACTCTATTTTATATATATCGTTACTATATATATATATATTAATATATATATATATATATATATATTATATATATATATATATATATATATATATATATATATATATATATATATATATATATCTATATTTCATATATATTATATGAAAATTTCTTTCACTGTAAGCAAAACAGCATCTCAAGTAACAAGATACATTATATCTATATATAGTACTTGTATGCATAATAATAGTACATTTATATATAACAAATTTACATATGCAATACATTGTTTTTTATACATTTAAAATACTCTATATCCTTATATATAATCTTTTAACCAACACTGTTTTTCATAAAATTTTTAATTCACCAGGAATATTTCCATTTATAATATGATATAGGTTTCCAGCGTGTCACACATATTAATCTTGATCCATGATGTGGAACTGATACGTAGTATTAAGGATCATCAAGAGAGCTGTATTGTTAAACAATTTGATCAGCTTTCTGTTGGAATATTTATTATTTCAATTGCCATTGGTAATTTTGATACTGTCACTAGAATATAAATTACATATTTATATATTCTTTATTTTTTTGTGTCTAACTTCCTTACTCAATCTTACCATAAAAATCTAAACTGACAATATGATTACAAGTTTTTTTCAACTTGTTTTCAAATGTAATTCATGTATCATGGGAAGATGTTTCAAATGACTGGTTTGATTGTTAACATTAAAGTAACATTAAATTGTAACATTTGAGATTATATTGGGTTACACTAGATATAAACATACATACACATAATATTTCACATATTCATTACATTTTCAATTGTGGAATGTTTTGTTAATGTTAGTGTTTTACATTTTTCCATGAAATAATTTTCATTTTCATACAATTTAATTTAGATTTCACTACATAGAAATATTATTAAAGTAAAAACCTCATTCTAAGTTTGTTGGGAAATGGGAACATTTTCCAATTTGTACAAAGTATAGATATAAAAAGCAGTACAAAACAAGATTATTACCCAATTTGCAATTTAATAAAAAAGAGAAATGTAAGTATAATTATATGATTTGGAGAAAAGCCAATTATTGTATTAAAGAACACACATTGCTAAATTTGTACTCGATACAATGTTGTATTGTACCTTTCTGTACAATAAGATCTTCAAAGAAACAATTACATAAAAAATTTCATTTGTATTTAGTTTTTAGTAATCATATTTCACAAAAGTAAACAAATATTTAAACAGATTATTCTGTTTGTTAGAAAGAAATTAGAAAAATATCATATTAAACAGACACAAAATTTATCAAACACTTCTCATGTCTAAAATTGTTTAAACGTTAATTATTAACTGACAAAATTTAAATATCTTAATAAATTATGAATAACATATTTCCTATAATAAATACACTATATGTGATTCAAAAAAATTTGTGAATTAATCCCAGTGATACCTATTACTTTTAAGAATTATAACGAGAAATTTCTTTCCAGAGTTGTAAGGTATGTGAATAAATTAATGAATATGTCTTCATGTATATTTTTGAGACAAAATTTTGTATATTTTTCAATATTCACATTCAATGGGCAGCATACAATCTTAGAACTGAATAGAATACATTGTAATAATTTACAGAATACAAAGTGGTCTGGTTTTCACATGTGTTAATACAAATTCCAGTTTGTATGAAATTCTGTCAGCTAATTTTGTTTTGTATGAAACATTATTGTTTGTTAAAAAATGTCTTCATCAGTACTGTTCGCAAGACTAAAAGTGCTTTCAGAAATACTTGCATGAAAGTTGCAAGAATTAGCAGTTCTGATACATATAAACGAAAGATAAAAACTGGAACACAAGTCATTATAACTGGCGTAAAAGTAAAACTTTTATCTGCATAAATAAAAAGAAGATTTAGATTTACTAATGCATTATAAAAGTCAAAATTTTAATGATAATTTTCTTGCATTAAAAGAAATAGAGGGGGAAGAGAGGACAATATGCTTTTTATGCTTTTTACGCTACACAGAAAAACAAGTACAAGGAGAAAAAGTACATTAGAAATGATGCCTTTGCCTCCATGTTAAGTTTGACCAGAAAAAACAATGTTCACTGCACATAAAAGTATGATAATATTTGGTGAAATATAAAGCTATTTTTAGCTGAATACATAATTCTGAATGTATCAAATTCTGTGTTCTTTACAAAAACAAAATCAAAAACATCACTTAAGTATCCTAAAATGTTTTATGATTGACAAATGTACTGTTGATAACCACATTCTACTATATAATTGTCCAAAATGGGTGCAGTCACATAACTTCCACCAAACGAAAATATTTCTAAAAGAGAACTTAAACGAATTTATGTTCATGACAAGTTTCATGATGAGTTTTTATTAATATCAAGAAACTCAAGAAGCAACTTTTGAAAGTGCTAAATACTATTTTCAAAACTTAAGATTGTATTATGTGTTAAAATTATTATGATGTCATCAATCTGGTTCAATAAATTAATTATATTTCAGGTTTTAAGGGTCTACAATGAAAATCAGGGTCGTGCAATGAACAGACTTCTGAGAGAACACGTACTACTAAATATACAATCTTTGTGAACAATATCATTCTTTTCATGTAAGTTCACTTACTCAATTGAGTAATTTATTCCACAACCCATAGGTTTGATCATTATATATATACATGATTTAATGATCCAAGTTTATCATAGAAATATTGAAGTAGATTTTTCATATAACTAGACATTCGAAGAGATTAATATCTTCTTCATTCAAATTTATTTTATTAATGTAATGATTGAATTAATGCAGATAGTGTTCCAAATTAACCAAATGGTCTCTGGAGGAGAATGATTCAATTTTACTTTTTTTTAATCTAAATTTTACTTAGTATGCTATAAACAGGTAGGTAGGTAGTCATACAGTACAAAAGTAACAAATCACACAGAAAATTAATTAAATGATGCTCTACTCCTTTTGGCAGTTATAATGAACAATTATTTAGTCTTTTAGTGAATTGTGGATAAAATAGTTTTGATCAAACTCGTATGGCCGACAGGCATAAAATCAGAAATTGTAATGATCTGTGAAAAAGTATCTTTCATCAGTAGAGTGTTACTTAGCATAGTAGGTTAAGTTTCAAAGTGAAAAAAAATTGGTTTCAATGATGTGAAGTACGGCCATGTATTTCCATTATTGTCCAGTGCATAAAGGCATCTCTACAAGAGCATTGTAAACACTATGCATTTGAATACATTTCATTTTAAGTGTTTACTGCAATTATCTATTAATTGTCTGCAACACCAAACAATTTTTTTACATCATATAAAAATTGTGAGTCAAATACTTTGAAGTGAAATATCACTTCATTCAAGTCAATTTCATTTGTCAACAGCACTGGCTAACAGATGTAATGCTTTTTGCACAGACAGTTTGAAGAAAATCTACTTATTCAATATGTTCTACTTCAGTTTTTCATGTAATGTACATATATAATACTAAACAAATGTGTCATCAAAATATTAATTTCTCTTCTTTTAATAGATTAATCTTCATGAATCTCATTTTATTTTTTTAAATTAATTATAGCTCTTTCCAAAAGTTTACTTTTATGTCTGTAATCTGTTGTAGTCACTCCTGTTTTGTGAGAGAGAGATGCTATGAGATTTGTTTATTAAATTTTACAAACAATGTATTTTAGCTCAGAATCTCACTAGTTCATTGGAGTAGAATTAAAAATAAATTTAGTTATGAGAGTATTATGAAATATTTCTTGATGTATTGTTCCCAAAAGAGAAGGAAAGAAGTACTTTTTGATTATAATCATTTGAAATAAAATAAAATAATGTACTAGTCACTTACTGGAGCGTAATGACCCTTTTGTGAAACATTTCCAAGTAGTCATTAACTGAAATATTAGTTTGCTTATTATTAAAATACGGATATCATTCTATGATTTTGTAAGTTGCGAAGTGATGAAAAAATATGTATTTTAAATACATTACTCAAAATTGAGAGTGACAAGAGGATAACTTTATTTCTATAATGAATTGATCACTATTAAATCGCTTAGCTCAAATCCCAAAGCAAGTAGAAGTGTTTGATGAATTACTATTAAATTAGTTTCACAAATTAAACAAATAATACTGCTCTTTTACAGACACAGGCATCATAAATGACCATGACACGAGAATTCAAACATAGTGAAATTGTTGCCCAAATATAGGCATTTACTTAGGAAGACATATTGAATCTTGCTTCGAAAGGAATAACCTTCCTTCTAATTTTTGTGAACAAAACTTGCTTGTAAGGGCATTCATTTGCAATACTTGACTCTTGAACTTCAATTTCAAATCTCAAAGTCAATTACAAGTCCTCCAGTTATAGTGAGAATATTTTTGTATTATTTAAATTTGTCATGTTATTGTAGCTCCATGAATGTGATGTCTATAGTAAAGAAACCAAAGGAAAACAAGGGCAAGTAAGCAGCAAATGAATTATGGAAAGATTGAGAGTCAATGAGCCATGGCCAAGAATGACCTTTTGTCCTTTGGAAGTATACATGTTATGTACATATCTTAAGAAACTGAATGGGGAAATAAATATTCATCTTCTATGCTTGATTGATATTGTCATTACATATGACAATGGAACTGACAAGATCTGTGATATCTGTTCGTTTAAAAATCAATTTTTCATTTTAACATTTATCATACACATGGATATAATTTTAACATATATAGTACATTGTTCTAAATCCATTATTTTACATCAACACAAGTATGTTTGGGTACAGTAATATGCAACAAACATTAAATTTCGTACTTCGCAAGAGCTGATGCTGAATGTTCGGCTGTTGAACAGCTCTGCTCTACCATTTGATTTCTTCAAAAATATATCAATAGGGCTGGAAACACTCAAAACATAAATCAGTAGCACCGCATCGTAAAAGGCATTGATTAACATCGTGGTGACATGCGGCCGAGTGTTCGAAAAGAAGGGCTTGATGTTCTCTGGAACGCCGCTTGTATTTGGGCCTTTCCACCGCATGTGAGGCAGGCGAGGTTAGTCCACAAAGCGTGGACTGAACGCGAACTAGACATCAGTAGTACTGTTAATCCGACGAATTACCGAAATCAAAGAGCTATAAGAAGAGAGCTGTTCGCTGCCAAAATTTCGGGAGCTTTTGAAAAGACGGACGACGGTCTTTACGCATCTCCTAGGTGTTTCTGCCTTAGTCGTGACAGGCACCACAACCTCCCTGCAGCTTTCTTTGGTATCGTTTCTAACGTTGGATTTTTAACCATTCAAGTGGATCTACCATGGAAACATTTTATTAGTTTCCATAATGCAGCATTTTGTAAGGAATTGTGAATGAATTCGATAGTTGTAGACGAAAAGGACACATCGATCAATGAATGGAAATTCCTTTCTTCGTGGTCGATCCGCCAAATCAAAAGCTCATTGATGTACTACGAAACATATATAATGTTTTTGAATTTTAAATTATTTCAAATATTACGTATAGAGTATGGTGACATACACAATAGATGAGCGACTTGCATAGCTCCTAAATTGAGCTTCGTAAGAGAACATCAACACATAAGCAATATTGTTGGTACAGGCACTACGTAACAGGGAACACGAAGAAAAGCAAGTCTAACTTTTGCCATGCCGTTGATTGACGTTTTAGGATCTGAACCGATTTGTAGTCTCGGTCTCGAGAGAGGACAGTCGTCATCGACTACCAAAGAACTTAATTTTTGGTTACAAAGAACTGTAGAGTTCTACATGCAGGATCCGACAATTCTAATAGCTAATCCGATCCAAAGCCGCACACAATTCTAATAGCTGCAAATAAGACAACTAAAACAAAATGACAGTTTTTAGTTGTGGAGGCAATAACTGAAGAGGATAAAAGTAAATTATGTTTAGATGAGCATATGTTGACAATGAACTGGCAAGCAGGTTCACGTTAATATTTTTTTTGAACACAAACACACAAAAGGATTGATGTAGAATAATAAGAAAGTATATTAATATATTAGAACGAATAATTAATAGCGAAAGCTACTTGTACGAAAAGTAAAAAAATCTAAGCTATGCCAGATGGTACATAGAATCAAGTACAATTTATGTCCGATCCTGCACTTACAACTCGACAGAACGGTACTAATCGAATGTACATTGTCGCAGAGTCGTTGAAGCCTGAATTTACTGGCTAGCGAGTACTCTACTTGCGGTCCACTTCTACACGCTCTTTCGGAAATTCGATTCTGATCAGTTTGCCGACCCAAATTTGCCGACCCTCTACCTCGTCTCTGCGGAGTTGTGACGGATCAGCGGCTGAATGATGCCACAATTTCTCTACATCTTCGCGACGTTCAAGCAATATGAAATTCCAGCACATTGGCAAGAAAGTTGGCAGTCACCGACATTACTACATTCTCACTCGTCACTCTGTTCTTTTTCGTCAGTGAGAATGAACACACATTCACAGTGCAGGACATTTTCAATAATTTGCATGGCACTTGTATTAAGGTAGCTGGCTCAAAAACAAGCAGCTAAACGAGACACTCTCGTTGTCGAGAAGTTAGATGAATAACAACAATGCTATATAGGCTTATTTCCCGAATCTTGAGCTCTGGAGCCCACGCTGATCGGCTGTCTCCGACGGCCATTGATGGTGCTCTATGATGAGTAGATCAGTGTTGGAATAAATCACATTACAATGCGAGTTGCTTCTGTACTTCTACAGTTATACAAATAGCCAGTGGCGTGTTTTGTGTTTGTTACACATTAAACTCTATCCTTCGGCCACTGTTTCAATGACATTTTTTTGTGCTTACATATTAAACGCATATTATGCTTATGTTTCTTACATGTTTAACACTTTTATCTCACGGGCACCGTTTTAATGACGTTTTTTGTGCTTCATACACATAAAAAACATATTGGCTTGTGCTTGTTACACATTTAACACTTATCTTTTCTGGCGCAGTTTCAGTGTTGGTTTTTTGTGCTTCTTGCACATTAAACACAAATTGGTTTGCGCTTTTTACACATTTAACACTTTTCTCTTACGCTCACCATTTCAAGGACGTCTTTTAAAGTCGTTGATTTGCCCGTAGATTGGCTACTAAAGGAGTCCATTCACTCGGAGTTTAGCACACAATTGTAGACTTTACGTTTCAAATTCTGAGTTGAACGCTCCTTTTGAGACAACACATAGCAAATCGACCTGGCGCGTCGTGTGCAGAGCAGGGAGATTGTCGGGCAGACATCGAAAGACCTGGACATACATGATATACACGATCCATGAGGAACTAAGCAGGGCACACAGCCATTTTCGAGGAGAAGCAAAACGAAGCGAAGTTACTTCGTACATCGTTACTTCGTACACTAACGTGAAGCCGAGAAACACTGACAAACGGGAAGGGACGCGGGGACACCTGGAAGAGGGAGGGCGCGCGGTCGCCGACCGGCTCGGGGCACTACGGCGGGGGCGAGCGAGAGGACGGAAACCAGGCGAGAGTGTAGGGGGGTGGGGA
>BOPP01000325.1:353401-373782 GCA_017312745.1 Gryllus bimaculatus | reverse complement strand
AAAGACAAAGGTGCTGAGAGAATAGATTGGTTTTAATTATGAGATCGAGATTTTTGTCATGAGGTTATGTTTACCAAATCAGCTGTTTAACTTCTAGATTCATTGTAAATGTAGAGAAAGTCTAAAGTTTTTTTGTCCATGTGGATACGAATAAAGGTAATACGTACGAATACGACAACAAAAGGAAAAATAATAACTACAGAACTACAAGTACTAAGAAATAATTGTTTATTTATTCAGTAAAAACTGTATGTGACGTTGTGGGGAGATCATTTGCGCACGTTTTTTGAGTCCAGAATCTCTTTCACATTTTAACTAGCAAATAGTTGAAAGATGAATAAAAGTTTAAAAATAAAACAACATATAATATAAAAATTAGAAAAACACGAAATCAGAAACATTTGGAAAAACTAAACATTTTCGTTCCCTAGTTATAAAAATTCATTTGCAACGCATCGGTAAATCGACTAATTAGATTTTTCTGCATTGCTAACAAATGGTAATCATCTCCAGAGAAGAATAATTAATATTTATTAAAAATAAAGATACAGAAACTAGGAAATAAACTATGCTACTCAAACCACCATAACACCATACCAGATTATAACGCAAGAACTCGGAAACTGAACGATAGAATATAAGGAATTAATCAAAGGTTCAGGTTGGTCCGCATTGGTTCCAGCGTCATTCTCGCTCACAGCCTCTTGAATCGCTTCTCAATATTAGTTGTGTTCAGCTGATTTGGCGGAGTAAATTGGAGGTATGTACTCTAGAGTAAAATAACCTCTAGAAGACATGGTGAAACGCTCATATTCTACTCGAGAGTTACTATCTTGGAGTAAAGGGTTACTCTCAGGTAAATAGCTCTCAACTTTACTTGGCTGTTGTGAAATCGGCCTGGAGAGAGAGACCTTCCCCTGCCACTCTTCGCGCTTGCGCAGTCCTTTTTTTCCTTAGTGTGGAGCAATAGTTTTAAAAGTTCTATTTTCCTCGCGACATTTTTTCTGTTTTCGCAGTGCGACGTGTATCACTCGATCTGGCCAAACGGGCAGGCCTTCAAGGAGTAGCTCACTCAATATCCGTACACCCACGGGAGGGTCCAATCTGTGGGGCGAACCACGGGAAGAAGCGCACTTCCGAGGGGGGGCTGACGACGAGCGCGCCACAAGGATCGCGCACAAGAGCTGTCCACGTCAGTTTCGGCAGCGCCGACCTCAGCGCGCCATCCACAGGTACGACTTCGTCTAGATGGGGTGGATGGTGTAGCGGGGGGCCTATAAAGAAGAAAATCTCTCCCTCAAAAAGGGCATTGTATTTTTTATTTAAATAAAAAAGTATTTGTATGTTTGCTTTCCGCATTTCTTTTTTCGCTTTTTAATTGAGCAAAAAGGTGTATTTATACACAAAGGAAGAAATTTTCTTATGCTTTTTCGAACTCAAAATTTGTCTGAGAAGGATCGTTTCGCCCTTCCAGTGATAGTGCCGAGAGTAATTTAAGGCTAACGTGCAAGACATCGGCGACCGTCTGATCGAGGTGATCGGCCTGGAGAACTGTCTGCACATGCGGCCAAGTGCGCACGGGCCTTGGGGCGTCGGGCCGTCGCCTGGCGCGTGCTCAGCGTCGTCATCCGCACCCGCAAGCGTTTTCCCCATGCAGATCGACGGCGGAGCCCTGGATGCAGCCGCCGTGTACTGTGAGTAAACGCCCATTTAAATAGCGTGGCGCTTCGAGGCCAGTGCTTGGGAGTAGAGGGAGCATTGTCTTCCAATCGGGAGTTAATACAATATTAAAGTCGTAACGAAGTTCCCGAGAAGACACTGTCCTGTCCGTTCAGTCTCGTGGCTGAAATACGACTTGTTTAAATCGAGTATAACCATTGTCGCCTGTCCAGATCGAGGACGGCCACCTCGACCCGAAGCGTTAGACGAATTACATATCCCGTTTGCTCCGTTAAAACAAGAGTGAGTAACACATGATTCTTGACGCTGACCGTTAGGTATAATATATATATATTATATATATATATATAATATATTATATATATATATATTATATTATATATATAATGGGCTTCCAGTGGGTTTGACGCTGCTTAGAAGAATGATCGAAGAAAATCTTTTGTGCAATTAAAAGTTTAATGATTGAAACACTATGTACAAAAATTCTTTACATGCCAGTGCGCAAGGCTTTTGTGATTCGTGCACAAGTAACGCTACCTTGAGGCTCCCGATGTCCACGGCTGGCTGGAACGCGAGCGGGGCCGCCGTGGCAACGGTGCGGCGTGGTGTTCGGCAAACTCGGTCCGCCCCGAAGTTTGTCGGAAATCGCTCTCCCTCGCGGTTGACTCCGCTGCCCCCCCCCCAAGCAATGGCCGACGAGCTCGCCGGGTCCACCCCAGCCAGTACATATCAATGTCACATATCCTGACATGCACAACGCGCCAATTGCGTCCCGTCGGCAGTTCCGATCTCAGCAGTTCTTCTCGATCCCTCGAATGTTCACACGGTGCGGCCCGTTGCTGCATCACACCGGGCGGACATGGAACACGTGTCTGTCGGCCACTCAAACCTCAGTATTAATGTTTTCACTGGATCCCGTCCTGGTGCGCACTTCTTTCTCCTAATACCTGATTATCAATTTTATCACCTCTAATCTCCACTTAATGGCTACAATCAATTCCACACTGTTGTATATCACTATAAATTGCTTGGGGCAGCACAGCCGTCCGTGTTGCGTCGGGCCTTCTGCCGATACTTTCTTCGCACTAGTGGATAATATTCCGAATCATTGCTGGAATCGTCTTCAAATACTATCATTCGTAATCTTCTAACCGTAACAACACTTCGGAGGTACATGCAAGTTGAAAACTGAATTTACTCCGTAATTTACCCGACGGATTTTCGCGGTGTAAAGTTACTCTCGAATTTACACTCGTGTAATCGATTTACACTCGAGTAAAGTGTTGGTGAAACGCTCCAAGAAGTTACTCTCGAATAAACATGATTTACTCCAGAGTAAACTCTTACTTTTTGTTTGGCGAAACCGGCCCTCAGAGACTTAACTTGCCCGCTTGAGGAGTCACCACCGCCTCGGCCTGGCCTTCACGAACATCCCAAATCATAAGTTGCAAAAGGAATCAGTTATCGTTGCAGGGGGTCCTTGACTTCAACTGAGCTCCCCTTCGGGAGCAGTGGGAGATAGCTTAACCACGCCTTCCGAGGTCAGCGATGCCATTAGTTTTTTTTGTAAGTGGTTAAGCTATAGGTTCTTATGGTTTTTACCGGAAAAGATGTAGTAATATTAGGGATTCTTCTACGGCAGCTTCGAAGACGCATTCGCTCATTCCTCGCTATCGGCAGATAGTGGAAGCGGCAGATGGCAGATTTCGGAATCGGAGGACAACATATGGAGTGTGATTTAATCCTAAAATGTTAAATTTACTGCATTTTGGGTTTGTTTACATTGTAAAGATACTTTTCACTGTCAGATTGGATTTTGGGCACTTGATTAGAAGTAGTCCTGTATTAATCCTTTCATTCATAATGAAATTTTTATAAAAGCCACTCCAAATGTAATCCATCCATTGTATCGGTACCTACGGAATATTCCGCTTCATCGGACCAATGTTCTTCTGTTTTAGTTTTTAGAATCGACGAATGAGTGTCTTTAAGAATAATTATACGCTTCCGTAAATGCTGAACTGTATACGCTGGTAATACAATAAAATGGCAAGAAAAAGTTACCAGAAAGCTATAAGAACGACACATTCCAGACAATTCATTCGGTTGAGATGCAGCACTTAGGGAAAATAGGTATTGAAATGTGCGTCATTGATGTGAATGAAATCTGCTTGTAGTCACCTATTGGCGCGGAGCTGTTGCGACTATATTAACTTTATTTTTATTAGTACCAAAACCTAGAAGATTTGATTGAGTCGTGTGAAGTACTCAACGAGATGTATTATCTTCGAAAGAATCGCAATAGTAGAGGCGAAGGTGAGTTGCGGTTCATTAAAAAACTAGTGCCATTTTTTCAAACAAGTTTCGTAGCCCTTCCACACCAGAAATTAGCAATATACAGGTTTGGTGAAAAAGTGGCATACTCCAGCGTCAGTTGCAAGACCTTAAAGTGAATTAACCTCGTCCGTTCGTACACCTATTATCATCACAGATTTTCGAGCACGAAGATATCGACTAAGAAGTCGACAATTGTTGCAACACGCGAGCATTTTGCGAAGGTCTTGTCAACTCGTTTTATACGTTATGGATGCGAAGCCCTTCAACATGGCATGCGTTTAAGAACCGAAGGAGGAAGACCAGGCGAAACGTGCGAACTGTTTGTGTGCAAAACTGCACATAGATACTCCCAACTATTGTGAGGGGATTATTGGATCTGTCTTTATATTTTATGAATGATGACGACTGAATCCATCTGAGAGGTCATGTGAACTCTCAGACCACCAGATACCGAACTATAACCAATTCAGTACGATTCGTGAGAAAGCTGTTCAAGATTACAAAAAAAAAAAAAAAAAAAAGGTTAGTGTGCTGTATCTGAGAGCCGGATAGCTGATTCCATAGTCAGAAACAACAGCCAACTCCAATTTGTGTATGGAAATTATTGGAAGATTTCACGCAGTTGACGCGTATTGAGTATTCGTGTGCTTTTTTTCAAAAGGATGAGGCGACTTTTCACACATTACGCAAGTCAATCTCACTAATTCATGATTCACTGAAGAACTATATCAAAAGTTACCGGATTTATCTACGCGTAAATTGTATCTGTGGACCAGTCTCAACTGAGAAGTATATGTTAATAATTCATGTACATTACAAGAATTGAAGAACAATATGTGTTCAATATGAGAACTGGTATGTACAACCTGTATAACTGTATAACCTGAGACATCTGTGATTGAGAGTGCAGAGTGCAGGAAGGTGAAATTAGGAACATTAATAACGCAATAGTTTTGAAGCGAAGAGAATTATGAAGAGACTGAAAGATTACAATGCATCAGTGCTCGTACCTCATGTGCCTTCCATGAGGTTTCACGATTAGCTACGAGTGTGTGATCTGCTAGAAATCGAATTTGGGTTGTCAACTATTTGTAATAGATTACAGACATTTTACAACAACGAAAATTTGAAAATAATAATTAATATAGTGGAGCCTCCCCGTAATGTCTGTTACGCTGAAATGAAGAAATCAACTTCTCGAATTCTTCGCCTCGTTGATATTGAGTTCCCGATCATTTTGTTTTAAGAAAACTGAGGGATATTAGCACAATTTTAGCTGTCGTGGAATTTGTAGTACCGATGTGGGAGTAATGAAGGTCCTGCTGCATTTTAAAAGAAAGTTATTTGCTTAATGTGCAAATGATCGCATTAGGAGCAGTTACTGAAAATAACTACTGCATTTTCAAACCGATTTCTATGGACTGAAAATAACCATTAAAGAATTAGTGCCACTCACCATAATGTCAAGATCTTCATGAAGGTTTTTGCACGAGGCAGCGAACTGCTCTGAAGTTGCAAATTCGAAGTACCAGAGTTTGTTCTTCATGCGACTATTAAACTTCTCTGGATTCTTCTCTCGCTCCATGTGGAACTTTACACAGATAGCTGCATCCTACGTTCACAAAAAGATTCTCGTTATTAAAAGAGAAAAGAACAAAGGATCACTGTGGCAAATGTTCCGTTAACTCGTGGTAATTAATATAGTAAACCATTTGCTAAAATCACTATAGGAATGTTTATTTATCTTTAAGAAGTCATAGCTCAATTTAAGACGTGAATATGCAGCACTGTTAACTGCGTATACTATATTGGAAACTATATCCGACAACATTCAGAAACCTTACCATTTAAATACACTTTGACAATTTGTCACTCAGTTATTAAGGATTCTAACTTCACTATTGAAAAAAAATAAATGAATGTAAAATAAGTTGTCAAAGAATGTTCATTTATCTAAAAATTAAAATTTAACAATTTAACCAGAGTTACATTTTTCATTGTCGCCTTTTCTCCCGTTTCTACGGAGTCGGCGGTAATGGGGACTGGTTCAGAGTTACAATTGAACATTTTATCCTAACTCCGAAAACGGACGCTGTTTCCGTTCATGATTATTGTGTCTCCACGAGACAATCATGTAATATTCTACCATATGCTTCGTTGACTACGGATCCCATAAGACAACTAGTGGTACTGCAACATCACATACTATCTCGCATAATTTCTAACTTTTTGCAATTTTTGAAACGTCAGAGAACAAAAATTAGAACTTTTTAAGGGTCCTTTGGTCCATCTGAGGAAAAAAATTGCAGCCATTTTTGAGAATTTTTTAAAATAATTTGCGTGAACTGTATGCAAAAATTACGTTTTAATTCGTTTTTATCAAAATTGTGTATGATCTTATTTAAATATCTTATTTTTAAGAGCGATTTTATCCAGGAAAACACCTTTAATTTTCGCAATTTTCGAAAAAACAGAGTTCGCCGAAAATGGGACCTGCTCCAGTTTCAAGCGTTTTTTGGTACATCTGTGAAAAGAAATTAAAAAAGGGAAAGGAGAGAAATGGGGTAAAGAAGAAAAAGAGGGGAAAGAAGAGAAAGAGGGGAAGGAAAGGAAAGGAAAGTGAAGGGAAGGAGAGTGAAGTAAGGAAAACTCTTGTGTAAGTTCACTTAGACGACCACTCGGTGGAAGAAGAAGAAGAAGAAGAAACATCGTAACGAATATGTTTGTATATACGAGGTTTTGTACAAATATATAATGTGCATGGAATCGTGTGCACACACACACACACACACACACGCACGCACGCACGCACGCACGCACGCGCGCGCACACACACACACACACACACATATATATGGCAAATAATTTTGCCTGAAATTCTTCAGTGAATGATTAGATTGGGAAAATGCAGTGAAAAGTATACTCACCACTCCAATAGAGAAATAATTGTTGATGATGTTGTAGGGAATGGGATCCCCTCCTTCCTCAGCTTGCTCAGACACTTCAATCTGCCATCGGTCCAGCATCACCGGAGTCGACTTCTCAATTTTCTGTAAAATGTGTTGGAAACGAAATGTAAATGCAAAATACTGGAACTGCAGACGATATTGATTATGTTTTGTTTCCCTTCCACGAACTAAAAGATTGAATTTGTTTTATAATACAGTTTCCAGAAACAATTTTGTAGAAGATTTAGAAAGTGATTGTTCGTAAATCATGACATCGTAATGCCTGGGTTGAAAATTATTTCCGTTCGGATTTTTCATAGAAGTATACATAAAAAGCTCTCATTCTTTAGAGGCTTCAACTTTTCGAACTAGTGAATTGATAACAAAGTTCACCTCGTATAACTACATATCTTTTTTTAAAAATTTTCTGCTCGCTTGGACCCCAATGCAATGTAAAATTATAAACTGTTTAATGAAAGATAAAATAATGCGGAAAGTAGAAGTTTTCTGCGGTACTTATTTCCAATGCACGCAGAAATTGTAAGAAAATATGCAGCCTTTGGCTATGTGAGAGGTGTCTATGAATTTGTTAGATACTAAGGAACTTGCAAAAAATTAAAAAATAATTAAATAAAAACAATGGATTGCTTCCATTTTGACTGGAAAATGCATATATTTGATTGTGTTATGCCGCCTATACTCACACTGCGCTTACCGACTAAATTCTCAAGCTCAGTATGTCATTATTTACTACACAGCTGATGTTATGCGACTAGAGCGTTTATGAATATAAAAACCTATTGATAGTCTTCAAATAAACTATCGAATAATATCGAAAGTACTACCGAAACGGAAATAAAAAATAATGTTTCGAAATCATTATGTTTCGAGTAATTGTTAATTACTATTTTTCAACAAATAAATAAACCAAAATAATATTGTTAATATTGCGAATTAATGAAAAGGTTAATCCTTACCAATTTTTCCAATAAATACTCCGTCCTGAAATGCAAACGTCTTTGAAAAATGTGTAAAATATTGTAATTCACTTTCAGTGTTGCCACTTCGAAAAATATTTGGTAAATATCAAAATACAACGGCAATAAATTATACGTTGCTAACTTGTACTAGTGTGAGTAATCGTATCCGTGCATAAAGGAAATTGATAATTCACTTAAAAAACTGATGCTCATTCACGCTCACCATGATCGGTAATTTTGCCTTTTTTCTCTTATTAAGAAAATACGAAGTTGAACTAATATTTGAATCAGTGATCACTTTGTATCTACATTTAACGAGAGATAAATAGAAGATGAGAAGAATTATGTTCCTGGAGTATTTGTAATTAAAATAAACTATTTAATGTACACATTTTAATAAAAAATTGATTCTGATATTATTCGCTAGCTTTCAGAAGTTGAATACTCTCAATAGTACCATCGAACTCTATGCAACAGCAGCGCTCTAAAGAAAGACGCGCCCGACATTAAATACCTTCTATTTACGTGTTGCGTTCTGGAACAGCACCTTTTAAAAATATTCTTTGTACGCAAAGAACTGTTATATTGTGAATCCGTATTCTCATAAACTTTGTAATCGCACTACCAGTGAGAGCAGTTTTTGTTAAAATACTTAATTTATTGCAGTGTTATACGAGAGTATTTTATTTGTTGTTCTTGAGGAGTGTGCGTGTTGCATTTTGGAAATCATTTTGTGTAGTTTCGTTCAGTAGCATTTTTGCTGCCTCTAACTACTCTGGAGTAGAAAATAATAGTAACTCCGACGACGCGAAGGAAAATCAATGTGTTCCGATCAACTTTTAATGTCCTTTCCACTTTCAAAAAATTGCCTTTTTTTGGAAGTATCACGTTCTTACAGCCACACTAATATAAACACGGATAGTTTTCGCCTTGTTGTATGGAGAAAATGCTGAGATGATTACTTTCATCTTACTGTGTCACCAGATGCAGATTTTTTGACGCATATGAAATAGCACATGTGCCTGTGAAAGGACACGTGACATGAAAAATTGGAGTACTTGATTAAAACTAGTTCTGTTACATAGGTTACATACAAAGTGACAAGTATAGAAATCAGTTTAAAAACGAATGGTAATCGCATTGTATAATATTGTCGGACTACTGTGAAAATTAACAAAAGGAATATAAAATGAAAGAATGAAATATAACATGGAAATAAATACTAAAAATCAGATCGTTTTTCTCTCTTTGGCATTGCCTTTGAAAGCGGTGCTGTCCTATATAAAACAGGATTCGTGAAATCATTTTGAGTTAATATGAACTGGACTTTGTGCTGGTTTAATCTTTAAAGAATTAAAACGTATCGAATGTCATAATGGAGCGAAAGACCACTGCTCTTGTTACAGCACATAAAGGAAATTCGACACTTTCATTGAACCTGACAGTAGGTACACATGAAGGCTTGAGTCTTGGAATTTAGAAAGTACAGAAGATTCAACAGTGCCATGTGTTATAGTTTTGTCGCAAATAATACTTATTGAAGAAACTAGTTTGATACTATGAATACGAGCTTGAAACAAGTTTGATATTAAAGAAACAAGTTTGGTATGAAATAAAACGTATATCTTTCAATATTTTATTTAGATTGGCCCCAGAGTATAACATATTAATATACAGCCAGGCATTGAATGCGTTTTTCAACTGTATCGTCTGTTTCATTGACTTAGTGTTAGCATGAGGCATGGAAAAAAGGTTGGTTAACGTTTTTAATAAATGTCCGTATATCATATAAAAATTATGGTAGAACTATTAAGAGTTAATAATTAGAATTAAAAATTGCAGTTATTTTTGTCAATTTCCTCTTATATTCCCGGCAAAAAAAGAATCCATAAGAGTACACAATTCATTATGACGTTCGTAATAAAACCCGAATGGACGCGATATTCAACTGTTAGCGCACCGTCGTAGACAAACCAATCAATACATCAATTCAGACCATGTCGTGGCTATAAATAGAAGCCAGAGCAAACGGAGTATTCTCGACTGAGAAGAAACGAATCCAGAAATTAGTATATTGGAGAGAGAGGGAGTCAATTCAGAGTTCGGATCCTTCCTCATAAATTCATTCAAGAAAACTGACAGAATTTCAGATAGTGGGATTCCTCCTGAAGTGCTGTCTGTCCGGCTTAATGGGAATACTATTTTCGGAACGCAATGCATCCAACGAGTAGAGAAAGTCTTAATATTTTCGTAATATATTTCTGTTATATCGAATTAACGCAGCCAAACAGAAAAACAAAAAGGCATTGGTATCGGTCAGCGCCCATTAAGGATTTTGCATTTCGCCGCCCTTCAACAACAATCGAAACAAATGAGTTGCGTCTAATTGGGGCGGATTAGTGCTCCTAATTTAGAGAATAATATTTATTATTTATATATTATTTTTATGAAGTGGTATTACGAAAAGTATTGATTGACACACCAGATGTTGGACTGGACTCCAATCATAAAACTTTGACTTAAAATGATGCTAAAATATTTACATTCTGAAAAAAACTCTACATGACAACATTTAAATATTTAATTTTGATTAATTGAAGAATAGATTTCACTAAGAAAAATATAGAGCTTCAATAATGAAGGTTCGTTCGAAATAGAATTTAATGTACCTTGTATATGTACCTTAATTAAACACGCACTTTTATCTCATTCAGCAAAAATGAGGACCTATCTTTGGAAAAAATTGAAAATGACCGAAGTAAAGAAGTCGCAGAAATTAAAAGATCCATTTCAAATTCGCAAGATCTCGGCAAGAGTTCAGCCAGAGCGTTTGAAGAATATTCATTTTTGTGAAAAATCGGTGGTCAGATTTTACACGCTAGTGTTGTGCACAGTCAACGACAAAAGGGAATTCAGTTATATTTAAAAAAAATACACGTGCTCCAAAATGTGCGCTTCCTTCAAAATCTCGACGCAGAGTTTTTGCAGCATTATCTCTTTGTTTAATACGTATGTACCAGAATATGATAAAGTAAAAATGTCGGATTTGGGAAGGGCCATGGTTTTCTTGTGGCCTCTCCCCTTCAAATAAATTTAATGACGCCTTATTTTACGTGGAGAGGCTCAAGACATCACGCCTGCTCTTCCACCCGACGATCCAAATTATCGTACATTGAGCTGTTTTCACGATGTAGCAGCGAAAGAAGGTTTCATTCGAACAACGAAACAGGCAATTAAAATGAAACTCAGAGGCTATTTTTATGCGTGATTATCTTTTTTACACGCAGAAAACCTTCAACATGCTACAGGGGGTTTTACGTTTCAAAAAGAAGGCGTACGTAGGATTTTTTACCCTTACAAATCTACGACTTTGATCGGATTTGACCCACGAACGTGGGTTCAAGAGGCCGATGCGCTAACCGTTGTACCTGGGCGACCGCCAACTCACCTTGAGCAGTTTGGGGAGAGCTTCGCCCTCGTAGCCGCCGCCCCAGCGCAGACACCGCGCCAGGTCGTTGCCGGTGCCCAGCGGGATGACGCCCACGGCAGGCTGATGCTCGAAGTGGATGCGATCTGCACACACGGGAAGTTGCCGCCCCTTCACGCCTTCTAAGCAATAGCGTTCGCTCCGAGCCGTAGTAGCCCCCGCCCCAACACACAAAACCCACAGCCGCATCACTGCTCCGTAAATGGAGGGGCTACTGATGTGCGGGAAATCTCCAAAGAAGAACACACGTCGTCAACGCTATATATTAAGGCATGTGCGCACGGTGACCGACGTACAAGAGATCGTTGCAGAGATCGACGTACAGATTATTTGTGTGTTTATATGTATGATAAGATTAAAGGTTTACAATTTGTTTTAATTAATCAGACAAAACGTATTAAATAATAAATACGTAAATAAATAAAATCACAACGAATCAGTAAATCTCAACAAATCAGTCACATACAATAAATAAAAAGTAAATAGTAAAAACATAAAAATAATACATAAATTTCACTTTGAAGTTACTAACAACATTTTCACAATAATTATATTTAACCAAAAACAAAGTTCGTTCGCTTACTAACACTATCCACAGAACGTGTCTCACTGTGTCCATCAACCTCGCAAGTCACCAGCTGGCCTTTGCCATCGTTCGTGAACGAACGAGTCTGAACTGTGCCACCGGCTGACAGAGGCCCCGTGACGTTCTGGCTTAGCCGAAGCGTCGGTTCGCCCGCTGTCGAAGCGCGGAGGTCACGTAAGGTCCTGATACAAAGTGCCTAAAAACACTATTTCTAATATTCCATAGCCCTTCAAAATTGGCATATAGAGGCTTTGCTGGTGAAATGTCATGAAAATCCGAGTATCCAGCACGGTGAGTGACGGGAGTAAGATTTAAAAATTTCCTCAACGCCAACTTGAATCTAGCCATTCTTAGACTGCAGAATGTGACAGACCAGCTTACCCATAGAACGGGATGGGATAAGAAACGTTATGAGAAGGAAGGGTTTTAGCGGGTTACAAGTTTGTTTTTGATGCTGAGATACTGCAGCAATTTCCTGAAACTGAAGGGAGAAACTGTGGACAGGACAATTTTTTGCAGACAACACTTGGAATTTTCATTGAATTAGAAGCTTCGTTCAGCCCAACTATTTGTCGATGGAAATCCGTCACGTTTGCCGGAATATTTGCTTACAATTGATGAAAATATGAAATATTACAGAAGAAACAAAATGCTAATTACTTGGCATTTTCTACTGAGACGCCCGGGACTATAACACAACTAATTTAGTGTATTTAACCCTGGTACCCAATTTCTAAATACTCTGCCTCATGTAACATTCCCAATGACAAGGCCCACCTTCTTTGAGTATTGCCTTCACACCTTTACAGTACAGATATAATGTAAGTATATTGCAAAGTAATTTTAAGAAAAAGATTAGAACGTGGAAAGTTTCTCAACAAAAGCTAGGTTGTGGAGGTTTTGCATAATTTAGAATCACTCACTGTTTGTATTGCGGATGCTATTCTTCTTCAAGGCAATTGCGATGACGCCGCGTCCCCGCCAGACAACAGTGTAGCGGCCCGCTTGGCTTCCCTCACTCAAGGAGGGGCACGAAGTCATGAACACCCAGCACCCTCGCCCGCTCCAACTCTCACTCCGATGACAGATCTAATTCCGATTTGTACGTTCTCCCGTGACAGGGAACTGGGAGCGCCTTGCCGGCTCGACGATGCGCCACGGCTTAAGTGCCTGCGCCATTGCTGAGGCCTGTTCAGGGTTTTGTATTTGTCTGTCCTAGTTTCTTTGTAAGTAATTCCGTATAGACTTCGATGTTGTGTTTTCCTTATGAGGATCATAATATAATGGACTGGTCACTGTAGATTGAAATGAGAGAGCCAGAGCTGGCGAAGTGTTTTGTGGGTCCATGACTTCCCCCTCTTGGGGAAACATGTCGCGTTAATACACTCCCTTTTCACTCTGCGAGTAGTGCAGCGTACTACTAGATCTTGTGGGGATGCAGCGTCACTACAGAAACTAAACAGTTTGTGTGACTGTATTTGAAAAGAAGTAAAAATATTGACATTATTACACTCTTGTAAATTGTTTTAGGGAAAGGTCATGCTCATTTTTTGCCTAACTAATCTCAATAAGCTAAACAAAACTGTATTTGTTAATGAAAATACAACTCTATATATTTGTAAGATTTACAGCAGGGATAATGATTGTTTTTGTGAATTGCTGATGTATTGTGATAATGACATGATTAGTAATGACATTACTTCATCAGAACTGTTAAGAAACGAAATTAATCAACTAATATCATATTTTTTCTAGTTTTTCTCATGATTTAATGCAACTTTCTTGTAAAAATCTGAAACTATGTAAATTTGCATGTTTGTGGTTAATTTTAAGTGTACGAGGTGGACGAGATATCGGCTATCATTTTCTCAATTTCAATGAGTACTGTTGAAACAATTATTTGAAAATATAAAACTTATCACACGTAATGTAATACTATTTACATAAAAGTAAACTCAATTTTCTTGGAATTCATGCAGACAAAAATGTATGCAATAGAATGTGAGCACGTATGTGAACTTCATATCAGATATAAGTTGAGGAATAACATTATTATCTCTATAAAATGTATTTGGTAAAATTAATGAACAGTGATTCGTGGGAATCGTCAACGTGTTCAATCCATGATTTTGCATGCAGCCAAAAAAGGTTTACATTTGAATGACTAGAATATACTATTTCAGTATGCCATGTTATGCCATTAATATGCCAGGTTTATACCTATTAACGTGATTGTATTAAGAGTGTTGATGTATTTTCAGAACCCCAGACAGCATAAAAGTGCTAAATGACTTTGCAAAGAATGAAGATTGACAAATATTGTGCATTAAATATGCAACCAATATCTCTAAACGACAAAAATCGTTCAGAGGCCATGTTTTGCAGTACACAATATTTGATAAATTTTGGTTTTACGCCCAATACTATATTAAATTCTATATAACATTTCTTTTTAAGTCACTTGCTTGGTGTGTTTCATACGTAATTCACATCTCGTGAACGAAACGCCTTCGTAATTGGAGCTATGCAACCCGTGATGCAGTCTGTGCTACGGCATCACATGCTGAACACCAGCGCCTACCATCTGCACGATCTGGAACTTGTTGTGTCGATTCTGCTTTCCTCAAATGATATTTGATTATTTTATAAGCGGCTGTCTCAGTCGTAGATAATTTTCAACCGCTACTATAATCAACTCATTACTTTTTTACAAGTTGTACACCCTTTCGAACATGAAGACACATTATAATAATTAATTTTATTGTAACTAATACATCATAATTTTAATAGATGTTAATTTTCACGTTTATATATTATTATGGGAACATTTTTAGTTCTTTTTGTGTAGATCGTACGATCACAATATGATGTGCTAATGCATTTCTCAACAATTACACTGACAGAGATATTGAGGGGTTAGAGAGGGCGTTAATGCATATTCCGAAAGCGACTAACATTCATGTTTGTGGCTATTCGTAATTAAAAATTGAAAATTGAGAATCTCCATCACTTAACGCGCGTGGATGTGTACATATAGTTTAGTAATTCAGTTATTTTATTGTAAATGTATCAAATATTTTAAAGAATAAAAGTATCTTGCTGAATACAATTACATATGCCCAAGATGTAAGCATAAGTCTGGTCCTGAAAAATTGGTCGCAAGAACTAATTTTATTGTACTAGAGTATCCATATTATAAAAGATATTGCAGAGTCAAACGAACTAATTGGCAACATTTTTTGTGGAATCAGTGAAAACTATGAATTCATATACTTGACATACAACCAGAGCGAGCACTAGGTATATGATACAACTAGTTGGAAGGTGTTTGAAACATCGCTCTTTTAACTGAGTATTGAAGCCAATTTGTATAATTTTTAGATGTCAAAACCTTTGTTGCCAAAATTTGGCTTGGTTTGGTACGTAGCTCCTTTGGCATTACAAGACCTGCATATGTTGTTAGGTATATCGACAGCAGTAATATCAGCATCAATGGAAATAGTAGGGAGTCCTCATCGACATGGGTAAATACGTCAGGGCACAAACGTATTATAAGTTGACTAACAACATCACATGACAAATATTTACATAAATGCTTTCAATTTTCGTCCGAACAACTTCGGATAAAATTCATGAAATTGGATCCAAGAAGTGACGTGACATTTATATTAAGGAGTAGATAATTCTATGACACCTCTAATATAATTACAAACGTAGTAAATCTATATTGTATAACAAACTTTACAGTTTTTACCTGCCATTTGTTGTACAAATTTAATTCTACAGAGACAACAGAGAGACAATTCCACGGAGATACCAAGAGACACATTTAAAGACGTAGATGACAATATCTCATTACCAAAAAGGCCATAGAATTATCTGATTCCAAGCACCAAGTGCATTGTAGAAACGTGATTACTCACCCATTGTTTCTAGTACCCAGCCGACGGTGCCGTCGCCGCCACAGCAGATCACACGGAAGCAGGGTACGTCCTTAAAGAGTTGCAAGGCTCCAGCTGGACCGCCTTGAGCTAGGTTGTATACCTACATGAACAACAAGTGTTCCAGTATAAGGAGAGTCTTTGACAAGTTAGCCTTTTTTCAAGAGAGTAAACCACTTTGTGAAACTAGTCAAATGGACGTTTTGAATGTTGATATTAAGATTATCTCTTGGCAAGAGCATTGTTCAAAAGGCGGATAATCAACGACAAACGGTGAAAGTGTGGGTAATACAATTTTCGAATAAACAGCGATGTAGACTGAGGAAGAAGAGTGGATAGAAAAAAGAGGAAAGAAAATTACTGGAAGTGACGTAAGAATGGGAAACAAAATGTGAGCATCACTTGACCAATTTAAATTTTGATCCCGATTATAACTTAATATCCCGAGAGCGTTCAATGTAGGTGTGAAAAAATTGTCTTTGAAGCAGATATTCTTTCTTTGTGAAACATTCGATCAATATAATTCAGCTACTCATACACTTTCAAAGAACGACTTTTCAATAATTAGTAATGGGTTATGGAATGAACACCCAACATTTTACTTAAGGTATATTTGCAATATTAGGCGTATGCAGGAAGTCCTCATTCGAAGGATGAGCTTCACATGATTTGCTTCAAAGAGCAAATAAAAAAACATTCTGAAAGTACCAAGAATAGGGAGTTTTTCACGGCGAAGCGTTACGGTAATTGAGCGTTACGGCAAGCTTTACGGCAAGCGCATGTGCAGTTCGAGTTTCGCATCCCCTTTGTGCATCTGCGCATGCTGCGCAGAAGATCAAAAGTGAAGGGGAAAACAAGGCCTTCATGTGTTCGAGCTGACCACACTTTCAGCGCGGGAGCGGAGGCAGCTCATTCCATTTTTGAGGTGACCGACAAGATGTCCGCATGTGAGCAGTGCAAAATTCGAAATATACAATACAGCGTCAATTTATGGGTGGGCCAATAAGCAAGTTTCAAGAGTACAGACATTATACAGCAACAAAAGTTTATAGTGCTATAACAAGAAAGCAAATAAGAAATAATAATCTATTACATACAGAGATAAGAGATTTTATCTATGAGAAGAAAATATTATCACACTAGCCACCGTATGGGTGAGTGGGGCATCTTTTCTCGAAAATATTAAGTATCCTAAGCCGCCTCCAAGAGCGTATGCGCTACCCAACGGAGCGCCGAGGAGATTAGATAAAAATGTATTTTCACCCGTATGCGATAGCTACTGTAGGATGATATTGATAGTTACTAAAAAGGTATTGAACCTGATTAATAAAACGAAGAACAAGATTAATCCACTTTTTCGCAATTACAACTCGAGAATACGAGTTTTTCTGTCGAAATATCACCGTTTTCCGGCCCACCATCACCCTACTTTCTCTTGGTACGAAGTAAGGCGAGAAAGTAAAAATAAACGTGAGAGTGCGGCCTGGGGCCGGCCTGGGGGTCGCCCTCACCTGTCGCGGGTTGAGCAGGTACTGGAACTTGCGCAGCATGCGCGCGCCCTGGCGCCCGCCGCTCTTGGGGTTGATGAAGACGACGAGCGGCTTCGTGCCGGCCGGGGGCGCGATCTGGAAAGACATGGGCCCCCCGCCGCCGCTGCCGGACGCGCTGCTCGACGGGCCAGCCGACGGCTCGCGCTCCATGCTGCCGCCCTGCACATCCAACATCTCGCTCGCACGGTGCGCGGCACTCGTCGTGTTTCTAACCATTTACGCTCATTTCAAATATCAGTGTTAATAAAACATTGACCCAAAACCGTCGTAGTTTATAACCATAGATGTTTTTAAAACTTAATTAGTAAGCATTTAAATTCAAGCGGGGAGATTTAATTTCAAAGAGATATGCTTTATTAATTTTCATTGAGATTTGACTGACAAAATCATCAGAACAATTAGCCTGACTTGATAATCCAAAAATAATATACGAATCTTTATTGACGAAAACTAGTTTTTACTATTTTCCCCCCCTTGGCCACATTGGTCGGAAGACCATTCAATTTGTGGATATCTGAAAATTATAATAAGATTTTGTTACGATGGACTTCATTCATTTAGAAGTTATCGAATACGTAAAAACATCAATGTTAAAAACAACATCGGCTTCAATAAATCAATGTTGAATACATTCACGATTTTATAAAAAATCGATATATTCAAAATATCGACATCTATGTCGCATCCATCCATTCGTATTACACACTCGAGGAGGGAGCTCTGGTACTAGTTGGGCCAAGCTTCACCCGGTTTCTTGAGAAACAAAATCATCATTCACACGGTCAAACTGGGGAATTTTGATTTATTTGTTTATTTTTCATCAAAAACAGGCAGAAAATATCTGTGAATTATGGGGAAGAAGTATAATTCCCACACGTTTTCTTCAGCTCCAGAATATTAACCTTACCATCTTACTATACATACATGAATAATAATATCAACAAAACACGGGAGGCAACATTTGGAAACTATAAATTTTTGAAATTATGAATTATAGAAAACTTACTTGCATCGGTAAACTAACTACAGATTTGATTTTATAGTATTGCACACAAAATAGAAACTGTCAGCTCTTCTCGTATCATAACTAGCAATAAGAGAGCTCAACAAAAGCTGCACATAGTAAAATTACGTTTAAGCTTCATGCAAACGTAACAAATCGTACGGAATGAAAAACCAAAGATTGTCTATAAGGAATATCTACGTACGATAGTGGTACCCTCTTAATATTTCTACACAACGAAGCATTCATCTTTTCAAACAATTATTCTCATCAATATACTAAAAAAAACATTTCCCGACCGAATGTGACCGGATCATTGAAGATGACACTAACGATGAAATCCCTGTCCCGAATCATTGATGAAAGTCCTTATTTTTCAAAAATTGCAAACGTTCAACATTTTTTAACGTCTTCCTACAACTACGATATTGAAGATACAGATTCTGTTCTTAATAAAAGCTAATAAATTCTGTTCTTTAACGACAGAAAATATAAGAAGTTGTCACGAAATTTCGAATGAAAAAAGGACATGTTTAAACATTTTACTCAAAAAAAGTCTCTAAATTTTTTTCTTCAAATTATCTCCTCGTATATATCAAAGTAGGATATAAAAATGATGCTAGTCCCTTTTTTTGAAGAAGAAAAAGTCAAATTTAGAAACAATGTGAGAAAGTATGTGCTATTTATCAGTATCAGTACCAATATCGTTGAAAGAATTTTTAATTGGATTCACACAACCTTGGGGTGGAGTTTTGATGAGTTATGATTCTTGACTTTTAGATTTATTAGTGTGTGAATAAGAATTTCTCTTCTCTAGAACTAATTGGTATGAGGTAACATGGGGTACAATTTTTACTAATATTTAAAGTGCGTGGTTTCCAAGGAGGTTTTCTTCCAAATATACGATTCCCGGAAGCGTAATATCACCGTTTACTCTCATTAACAATTATATTTGATACAAAGTTTAAATTAAGCTGATTGTTTACAATTAAAGAGTTTTTTAAAGAGAATTTAAAATATTACTGAATTTAATGATTCACTATATACTTATGTATCTAGGGGGTGTCTTTTGTTATTGATCAGAACATTTTATACACACTCAATGAGAGACTGTTAGTCCTATTGCGTCCGTAGTCTTGCTTTTGCCTACAAATTCAGAATACAGGAAGAACGAAGACATAGGTACATATTATTGCAATGGATGTCTCTTCATCGTTATGGAGTGTAACTAATGATTATTGCGTATTCGGCAACAGGAGGAACATCGATGCGTCGGGGAAACAGCTGTTGCGTTTCCTGGAAATGAAGTACTGGGAAGCTGCTCGGATTGTGTTAATCGGCTGCCTGATACGGATTCCGTAATGAAATTAAACCCTTTCCTACGTCTGAAATTAATTGTGACGTGTCGGCAATTTAGTAACACAGAACGCAACGAAATTAACGGTTCTCCTCAATTTACAGAATACTAAAAAATATATACAGTTTTGATTTTTCTTTGGATTTCGGAAGAATGGATCACAGGCAACAAAAATGTTCTCAGTAGGGTTGCCACCTCTCCGGTTTTAGACCGGAGACTCCGGTTTTTGAGCTTCATCTACGGTCTCCGGTTTTTGAAAAATTATCTCCGTTTTTTTGTTCAATTTCAATACATTTTCAAATTTTTTACAAAATAAATAAATTTTTCGACTTAAAATTTAAAGCTTTTTCTATTTCATCAGAAATCTGTCCTTTCGTCCTTCATTAGAAAGATAAAGAGCAGAACATTTGTTTTTGTATTATAAATGTTCATATATTGTAAAACAGTAGGGTTGTGGCTACCACCTGGCAATCAGCCAATTGTAGCCAAATAAATATTATTATTATTATTAT
>BOPP01000325.1:335125-351954 GCA_017312745.1 Gryllus bimaculatus | reverse complement strand
CCCCCCTCCCCGGTCGCAGCGGTCTCCGGTTTTCTGGAATTGGCAAGGTGGCAACCCTAGTTCTCAGACAACGCTTAGATAAAAGTATACAAGCAATACTGATTTCGTTTATGCTTTGATTTTACTTTTCAGCTGATACTAGTTTAGGGAGATTTTGGATGCTATGTGATGCCATTGTGGCAATTGTTATGCATGCGTATTTGGATATATGTTCTTCACATTTTCATCAATGTTATGACTGCCATATTTGTTATTTCAGCTTTCCGTTGGGAATAACCAATTTAAGAGGTAGTGTGGTCACCTTTCCTCTCTTGTTTCCTCCCTAGGTGGCAGAAAACTTTCTTAATTTGGGTAGCAAACTCTTTTATAATAATATTGAAATATGAATATTTGCGTCAAACTTGAGTGAATTTATTCACAAAAGAGATATGTCAGGAACACTGTGCCTTGTTGCACAACTTTTCATGAGATAGACGTAAGACAATACAATAATCTTTCAACGAAAATGCCTCCTGGACCTATTGCTTTCGGAAACGCAACTTGTCAGTTTTTAATTTTAACATGTTGACAACCACGGTCATTGGTACTTTTAATAATTCTTCAACTACTATTGAAAAAAGAGCGAGAGAAGAAGAGTACGATTCTGGAGCTGGAAAAAGGGTGCGCAGAATATCCTTCTCCCCCATTCACCACATACACTTTTTACTGCCTTTGGACTGTAAATAAAATTAAAATAAAATAGTAAGTTACATAACAAGTGCGCCAATCCCTCAAGCGCGTGTGACGCATATTATATTTAACAAGCTGTGTGCGAATTTTTTTTCACACAAGCTTCGAAATGTTTCGCACACTATTAATTAGAATGGAAAAAATCAGCTGCTTCGCACGGGGAAACCAAACGCGAAAAACGGTTTCGCCCCCGGTATGTTGAAATATCGATGCGCTCGTACGACAAACTCGTACGAGCGCATCGATCGAGCAACTCGACTCGTGCGTGAATCAGCTATTTCGCATCCTCGTTACGTAAACTACTCATTTATGTACGCTTTCAGCAAAGTAAAACTTTCGAATCACTGAACATCAAAGTAAGCACGGGTTCCTTGCGCTAGAGCTGAACATTTAAGGCACGGCCGGCACAGCACGTACGGAAGAAGCAGAGTCCGGCAGGGCAGCTGCGCCCGAGGCCGAAGCGGAGCGCTGGACGCGTCGCTGGTCGCGGCAGAAGCTGCGCTGGCGGTCCAGCACGATGGGGCAAATGGCGGTCGGCGGCAGGATGTGCACCCGGAACTCTCCCAGCGAGCATTCGGGCTTCACCTGCGACGCGCAGCGGTTGTGTAGCTGCAACACCACAATGCACACGTCGCTCAGGGACGATTACGGACGGAAAATCAAATAAGGACTTCAGAAGGGCGTCGAGAATTCGTCGGGCGTTCGGACGTCAAAATTCCGAACCGTGGGTAATCCGGATTCGATTCTGGTGAAAAATATTGCATGAAATGAATACTGAATATTTGCACATATTCAAACAATATGATTTACTGTAGGTGCAGTATTTGTATTTTTATACATAATGTGTTTTGTTTTGAGCCTGTGTTTACTGTACAAAAATAAATCATACTGGGCGTAAAAGAAACTGAATGTTTTGCAACTAAAGACGTAAAATTGTACAACAAATTATTTAATTAACCGCCTATAATTTCCTAATTATTAGAGTGAAGTCAGAACAATTAACAAGATGTACGTTGACGTCTACCGATGCAGTTATTAGTTGAATTACAAAATGTGGAAAATTTGATGAGCCAGTCGATAAGTGTAAATGTGAAAAAAATGACCAGTCATGAGGAAGATTACGATGTGATATAAAACGTTCACGGCGATGACCACGGACCACCAATCGCAGGTGACTGACTGCGGAAGCTAACGTTATCAAGTTTATTGCTCAACCATAACACAAAACATCACAAAATTCGAAAATGATTTGTGATCGTATAAAGATTTTTTATCTACTTCCTGCTACGTGTGCCAGACGTTACTCTTTCCTTAGGAAATTAGTCTTCCTTATTTGAAAATCGTGATGTCACCGCGAAAGAAGACTTGTTCGATGATGTCACGACACCGTTTATAAAAGGCTATTTCCCACTAAGATGGCGATTGATTTGGATAACCATGAAGAATAGAAATTAAACAAATACTGATTCGTAATATAAGCATATATGATCGTAGAAAACTTGTTTATATTTCGTGACTGAATGACTTTGTTATAAGATATAGATTGTTTCTGTTGTTTTTCTTTGACTCCACCTATCAGGGGTTGGCAAGAAATCTCAACTTCTATTGTGCAAAAAACAATTATTTCACGCACTATATAGACTTCTACAATGGCTATTATTCACTCGTAAACATCAACTCGTGCATAATAGCTATCATTCTATGCTCGTTGAAGAATATACTAATATTGCGCTTAGCAGTAGCAAAGTTTCAAGTGTTAAGAAATAAGAGCTTGGCTCACCGTCGTCTGACACCAGCGGCAATGCAGGCCGGTGATGCCGTTATACGCCTTGATGGGCTTGCGGCAGCGAGCGCACCGGCCGTGGCAGTTGCCCTCCACCCAGTGGTGCGACATGGTGGGCGCCGTCTTCTTGGACTTGACGTAGGTGGCGATGCACGAGGCGGGCGCCCGCTGGACGCACCGTTCGTGCACGGTGTACTTGCAGACTGCAGGCACACAGAAAGCCAATGCAATATTGTGACAAAGCGTGGGGAATTACATGAAGGCGTTGGTAAGGAAAATAGTAATTGGAAGACATAGAAAGAAACCCCAAAAATTAAAATATCCATTAGAATCTCGCTGTTCTTCGAGTTCGTACAAATCAATGCGGTACACAAATTTTGGCGCTGTTGTTTATCACGGATATACGCATATATAGAAACTGAGAGACGTTTTGCCGTCAACATACTTTTAGGTATTCTGGACCCACAATGGGATTCTGCCTACACAACGTGTTAGGAAATAGACCTTTTTACATATAGGAAGAAGATTTATCCTCGTTTTTGTTACCTCGGCCCGATATGACCAGTTTTTTGGTCGAAAATCGCCGATTTCCCCAGCAGTTTTACAATACTTTCTCTTTACTATTGTAAGTACGAAGTAGGGGGAAAAGATATATGAACTGCATAGGACAAATATCTAGAGAGGTTTTAAGGAATGCAATAAAATGGTAAATATTTAAAAATAAGACGAAGGACAAAGACAATTCAAATATTGAATGCAATGTTTGAAGACACGTGATACAAAAACCTAAAATACAGAAAAATGAATAGAAGCAAAGAGAGAGTGTATGTGTTGTCTGAAGGAGCAGAAAACCAATGGTGAAAAATGGGGAGAATTTTTAATTCGCTATCCCCCCCCCCAAAAAAAGTTGAACAGAATGAGTTTCCTTTTTAAAAAAATTGAATTTTCAGGATCACGTCATGAAACACTTAAAACCTTTTCTCCAAACCTCTGTGCACTCACAAATGAAGCTCTGAAGACATAATATTTTAACTACGACAAAGAAGATTCCTTCTCTCTACATCGACCCATCTGACTCTTCTTCCAAAATAAATTTTAAACCAGTAATTCAGTAGTGATTTCGATTGATTGATTAATAATTACAAGCGCCTCAACTCTTAAGGTCACCGTAAGTGTAGTGATTTTTCCTCTGGAAGGGGCGGAAATCGTCCCCCGCCAGATGGGGAGAGGAAGAGATGCATGGACGGTTGGTGTGATCTGGCGCCGACCTACCAGTCGGCAAACGGGATTTTCCCCAACCACGTATCTCCCATCAGCGGGGCACTGCCCCAAACGGGACAAGTTCCAAACTCCCGACCGGTCTCCCAGCATGACTGTAATGTAAAGGGTCGTCTACGTAACGGGTGAGGATAGGGTAAGAAATATCGCGTGCGGTCCGGAGCCCGTTTTTAGGGTACTGCTCTAGCATTCGCCTAGTGTTTATCGGAGAAACCACGGAAAACTACAGATTACAGCAGTCTGGCCTCTAGAACTCTCCTCCAAACAGCAATCTAGCTAGTGTAGAGATTCCTGCCACCGTCGGAAATCAAACCTCGGACCTCTTGGTCAGAGGCTCTGCAGTGACATCAGATGATGCCCTGAGCAACCGATATTTCGGATTTATATCTTTGAAATTTTTAGAATTCGCAATATCAATTATACGAATGAATTTTTCGAAAATTTTATTCAAACATACATTCTCAACTCAGGTTCAAATGAGAATTGCCACATCAATGAACGATTCTTTGAAAAATCTAATAAGTTGAAAAATCGAAATCGAATTAACGTGAGCGCACTACAGGGTTACTGGCAACAAATGAAGCACATCATTCTCATTTCACTTATCTCAATTGGGGATTGTTGAGCAAAAGCAGATAACCTTTATTTCATTAACAATAAATTCAGTTAACGTCGCTTATTGTTGTCACTTCGGGTCATGGATGATCTTATAACATTAAACGAGTGATAACAATAAAATAAACAATTCTAATTGAAGATTCTCCAATGACAAAAATATGTTCCTTACTTAGTTTCTTTGGAAAAAACATCCATTAATAATAAAATGCATTCGTGTTTACATTCAATTAATGCTTTCACTAAGAGAGGAACATTTCTTATAATTTAACATCAGATTATGTACAATGTCAGGCTCAGTTTATATAATTTTTAAACGTCCTCGATTAAGATAAGATTCTGGTTTTCTTTGAGGATTCCATTCATATAAATATTACTTAAAATGTTTCCGAAAATAATTCATCTATGCTGAACAATACGTCGCAATATTTTTAATGTCTGCCTCACTTCAGATGTTGTTGAGGGTTAAGATATTTCCACAGTCCTAATGTTTTTCTTCTCCGCACACTCCTCCGCCACTTGTGAGTGGTAGAAATAACGAATTTACATGCGTCGTCTTCTGTTTGTACAGCAGATGTCTTCCCAACCACAACCATCGATTAAAGAAATTCGTTCTCCGTTATATTCGATGTTCGAGTGCACAAGATTTCTTCACGCTAACAGTGAATACGGGGTTCCGCGAGTCGTGACCTATGTGGGCTCAAAGCTTTTTAATTTTTTTATTTATTCTTGCTCGGCGTGTAGCCAAGCATTATTGCCAAGCCATTTTGTCGTGGCGTTGAATCTATGGTATGTTACGGTTTTCATAGGTGAAGGTGGGTGGGTCAAGGGGGCTTCGAAGAGTCAATATTTTTCCTTGACGCTTGCGTTTATGTGAATATGCCATTTTTGTGCCTAATCCGAAAATACGTTGAGATGATCTTGTAGATCCTCTAACGCTGTTTCTATGTCTCGGTTTGTAGGGTACATTTTTGTGTCATCTGCCAAAGTGGCAATGGATGTAAATTGTGTGTTGGGTACGTCAACTATGTAGAAATTGAACAGGGTTGGGGAGAGGCTCGGTCTCTGTGGAACTCCTGATTTTATGGGATATGGTGCTGAGAGTGCACTTTCTATTATGCGTAAAAGATACTGGAAAGTGCCATGGATAACAGACTGATTGGACGATAGCTTGCCCGTTTTCCTGGCTTGGGGATGGGAATAATATGTATTTCTATTTATGGGGCAAGTATGACATACTCAGGGCTGCATTGAATATTGCTGTAATGTGTACAATGACTTTTAGAGGAAGACGTTTGAGTAAGTAAGCTGAGATTTTGTCAAAGACGTTTGATACTTTGGTGGCTGAGAGAGAAATATATTTAATGATTTCTAACGGAGAAATGAATTTTGGACATTCTGGTATTGTGATTATTGGTCTTAAGATTTATTATGTGCTGAAATTGTCATGCCCAGGGTTGTTGTGGGGTGGGGTGTGAATGACCAAACACATCGCGTTTTTCAGATGGTGAAGATGCTGTGCCCGATGAAGTGCTGAGAGGGGGTATATTGATAGGCTTATTCAGGATACGACGAGTTGTGTTCCATAAGGAGTGGTCTACTGCTTTTGCCGTTTGTGTTTGAAAGTGTAACTTTCGAGCAGGGGTGATGGCTAAGAGTTGTCTCATAATTTTGGTGAGTAGGCACAGGAACGAATTCAAAAATGGAGATCGATGTTTCTGCCAGTAATTTTTTATATCTCATTTGTGGTGGATCATTTTTTGTAGATTGGGTGGTGTGCGTGCGAGTAGAGAGTAAGGTTGAGAGGGCGGTTAAATCTAATGTATGTAACATGGTGTGAGTGCATTGATTGCTTGGACTATTTCTTGTCTAGTTTATTGTGTTATATTTCCCAAGAGTTAGCGGTATTCATTACTCGTTGTAACGTGAGATCCGACACTAACACGTTGGTTTCCAGTTTTCTTCTCCAGGGATCTCTCCTAGCGGGTCATCGTCCCAGGCGAGACAAGTCCTAGCTTGCAACATGAGTAGTTTTGCTTCAGTAATGCAAGTACGTGTTTGTGTGGGGAGGCGAGGGGCAAGGGTGAGAAAGGAAAGAGCGCGCGTCGCCCGTTGCCCATTTGTTAGGATACTTCTCTGGCATTCGTCTGGCAACGACAGGAGAAATCTTGGAGAACTGCTGATCTGAGCAGCTGGTCGTTAGACTTCTCCTCAGACAATGGTTGAATTCGATCCAACTTTGAAGCTAGTCTTGAAGATCACCCACTGTCGGGTCTCGAACCCGAGATATTGCTGCCATGACAAAGGTGGTGCCGCTTCGCAGATATCGTAATATGGAATATATCGCAACTATCGAAGATAGTAAATTGTGATATGCTAATCGATATATTCCATGACATTAACATGAAGTGTGAGATTCAGCTCTTCAGGACCTGCTACACACGCTTACATAGAAGCAAACCTAAAAATGGGCGGACTAGTGTGTAATGCGTACTCACGGATTTTGTATCATAGCAACGAATCATTTGTAGCGACTAAGCGCGGAAATGCTTTTGCTCGTATTCGTGCTTTCCTTGAAGGATTTTGTTCATGTGTGGAGGAACTATATTTTCAATTTTAAAATCATATTGACCACGGTTGCAACCAGCAATTGTAGTACAGAATAGAATGTTGTCACTGAATGAACTGGTTTCTAAGTCGTGTTATGTTTTCGGAATATGTTAAACTCAATTGCAGATTGGACACATTTACCTAGAGAAGGTATTGAAATCTGAACGCAAATTATTTAAATAAGGTGCAAAGAAATCCATGACATAAAAGACAAACGTTTAAACATTTTACCCGAATGATACATGGAGTGCAAATGTTGTAGCATACTTTCCATAAATAAGATAAAGAACTTATATGTGCCTTGAACTGTCTCTCTAATGAGTGTGTTTTGACTCGCCTTATACGTGAAATAATAGTGAAGAGATTGGCTCAATGGCTGGTGTTTTAAAATAAGTCGCAGTGATTTTTCCCATGGCAGGTCATTTTCAGGCTCACTGCTCTGCCGAGAGTGAAAGAGGGGCCAGCCATTTATGCGCGTCTGGGAAGTGCGCAGCCGGAGACCGGGATGGAAAAGACTGCTGCTGGGGCACTACCAATACACCAGAGAGCAATTTGTTGGAGCGGAGTTAAAGACCAGATGAGAGTGTCAACTTAATCAGGTCACCTTGAGCACTTTATTATTATTATTATTATTATTATTATTATTATTATTATTATTATTATTATTATTATTATTATATCACATTGCAATAAACGACCTGAAATCCCCTTGTCATAAGACCTAACCTTCAGTTTAATTTTGCTGTACGTTTTGGTAATACATAACCTATGTTTGTTTTTGTTAAAATGTCCAGTTTTGTATTTTTTGAACTCTCATCGGGTATTTAATAGAGATCTAGCAAAAGCTGTTCTTTTCTTATGCAATAGTATGAAAGCCTTATATTAGGTGATAGAATTATTTTCATATCCCACTCATTCCCTTTTTGATTTCTGCAAATGAGATGAGGTATCGAGTCGAACATTAATTCGAGGTCTCTGCGACATGAGCCATTATTTTGTCAAGTCTGAGAGCACATTTGGATACGCCCATTCGTTTTTGATGACTCGGAAGACCTTCCCCGTGCAATAAAGTCAAAAGGCATTTCGCAGATAACGGTTCAAAGAATAGCTTCATTACTTCCTCAATTCCACACGGAAGGAACACTTCCTGATACATTTTACATGTTGGTAGACAAATAAAATATGAAAGGTCACATGTCGCATAGCCGTGTAAGTGACACAAATAATAGCGCGGTTTACCTAAATATGTATAGATTACATTTTGAGAGTGGAATTGGAATTCACAACAGTGTGCTGCAAATTAATGAAAAATATTATTTACAAACTTTGTAGATAAGACTGGCATTCTTCGTCGACAATTTAGCACTGAGTTTGGTTAAAAACGACTTGAGTAGCAGCATGATCTATTTTTAGTCTGTTGTCAAATTATTTTATATTAAATTGTTGAAAGAGATGACATAGTACGTTGTTAATACTTTTGAGAAATGAAGTTAGTATAAGGTTACTTCTCATTGAAAATGTGAATAGTACTTTAATAATATGATTCTGAATGACGGATTGAATACATGACAAATCCTAGATTTTAAGCATCTTCGCATCTAAATTTCATTTCATCCTCAATAACATTTAAATCAATTGCCGTCTAAAAAATAAATTAGTACTTAAAAGATCATTTAATACTAGATTTTTGTTACTAGTTGGGGTACCGATGTTTTTTCATTCACCTCCAATTTCATTATCGTTTAAATTCAAATATTCAAAATATAAAACCCTTGTAATAAAAATGAAGCTCAATTTAATGTGACGAATTAGAGAAGCACACTGCGAATAATAAGTACTCGTTCATCAAAAAACACTTATGGAAAATTAAATAAGGCACTTCGTATCCATAAATACAAAACTGTATGAAATAGAGTAAAAGACTTTCGTAAATAACCGCACCGGCAAAATTCCCATTTATTAACATCGTCCTATAAATTTAATTTCTCGATGTATAAAGATATCACTAGTAACGCCAGGAGTACCTCCATTGAGCTTCTCTGCTTCTCTGTTTCTAAAGCCTCAGTTGATTTAGGTTTCGGGATAAAACGCTTCTTAAAACTCACACCGCCGCCGCCCCCGCCTCTAGGAAACAAATCAATGTAACGCAGCCCGCTAACGCGGTGTTGCACGAGCCATTGCAAGTTCCACATAAAGGTACGATAAAATATTCACGTCTCTCTCACGTACCAGCTTCCTTTGTATGTAAGGCAAAACGTGAATTGCTGCTCTGCATCATAATAAGGCCTAATCTGAAGAAGCCTACATCAGCGGCCGTAACATTATTGAGTTGAACAAGGCGAATGATTTGGATCGAATTGTGATAACAAGATGGCGAAACCGATAATAATTGAAATGAAAGCTGTTATGGGTAATGATCGGTAGTTCCATAAACCAGCCGCAGAAATCTCATTGATAAGATCAAAACGATCTCCGATCATTTCCTCATTCAGAGATGTAATGTACGTGACGTTATTCCACCGGGTAGTAGAATAAGCGACGGTTTCTCTGTGACAAGGGACTGTTAAATAATGACTTTTCAGTTGCTGGTGTTCGCTGAAAACATTAGCACTTTTACATTACATTAGCATTAATATTGTGAACTACCCGTTCGTATATAGAACATCTTCAAACTTGTACACAGGTTCAGATAATTATCCTCAAAATGTTTGCCGATATCCGTAAAAACTATTCCAAACGTTGACTTCGATGGCAACTATTGTGGATTCCTCAGTACGTTGCGCAGCCAACCAGACAGCCTCACTACATTGTCCGGACAACTAAACAGCTTCACTAGGTTGGCGTCGGCCGACTATAGTTTACGGATCTTTTGCTTTCAATTTGAGAAAACAAAAGTACAGTGCGAGTTCCAGAATGGAGGGAATGGGAAAACGAAGATTTTGTTTCCAGTTCTTCCCAAAAGTAACACTCGCCGTTGTATACGAGCGTTGTGTGATAATACAGCCAATTATATTCTTATTGAGTTATAGCTGTGCAAATCTACAAAAACACGATCCCTTGGACTAGTGTTGTTCTAGAAATGATTGTTAATAATTTCTTCTTGTGTGAAGAATGCCTTTTGAACAAATCATGTTGAGTTGTAGAACAGTTCATCTAATGTTTCATCTAAAATTTAATAGAACTAAATTTTAAAGTACGAAAATTATTAGACAATGTTAATTTAAAGTATATTTTATGACTTATTAATTCATAACCGTCTCTTTATTGGCCAGATACAAACATAGTATACTTAATACCCTTACGAAACTTTTGAAGACATTATAACGTTGCGGGAGCTTTCAGTTTTTTACACTCGCTGTAAAAACAACAAACATTCATTTTTTTATTAATTTATTTTATTACACTGAAAAAAACACGAAAATGTTTCGTTACCTTTTGATCATTGTTTTAAAAATGCAAACAACTAGTAGCACTGATAATAATTTGCGTTTTTATTAATGATTTCTTTTTATGCATAGAATAAATTAGAATTCGGTAAAAATGATTTTGACAAGCCTTTAAAGTTTCCTAAAACTACTATTTTTATAGACGAATTGATTGATTAATTAGTGATACGAAGCGAGTCAACTGCTAAGAAAATTAGCGCCTTAAGTGTAGTGTAAGTTGTTTATCGAGGGAGGTGGTGGTGTCAGCCCACTGGCCGGCGAGTCCCGGCACCCCCTTCGTCAGCTTGTGAGGATTTTCCCCAACCAGGTATCTCTCACCAGTGTGGGGCCGCTCCAGCCGCGATAAGCTCTAAGCTCCCAATTGGACATGTGTGCTAGTGTAGAGTACGTGAGTGTGTATAAGTTAGGGATGAGGAAAGGACAAGGATGCGGAATGAACGATAGTAGTTATAACAAATATTGCAATAGTTTCCACATCATCGCCACCAGATATTGAGACATTTATCAAACCTTGAAATCAACATTTGTATCCCTGTTACGTAGAAGTCTTCTGCCTGGGATTTGTACGAGTGTTTGACTACTACATGCAACTACGCTTCACTGTGATACTCGTAATGCTGGCCGAAAAGGAATATCATGGGCTGTAAGAAAATATTTAAGTCGCTGAGAACGAAATCTGGACTGCAAGGAGGATGGTCATACGGTCGGCCATTCACGGCTCGGATTACAACAGATCTCCTGCAGCAGTTTCGTTGGTGTTTCACCCCCACTTTATAGTGGATCTCGCCCCCTCCCGCTCCGATTTCCGTCTTTTCTTACCCCTTAAGAAATTGCTGACGGGTTAGTATTACGTGCATGACAGTAACGCAGAGTTGCAAGTGGTTGTCAGGTATTGGTACATATCCTAGGTGGTAGGTGGCACGTTACAGGGATGAAAGTGTTGATTCTAAAGTATGCCAAATGTAATAGTGCATCATGTGATGTGTCTGCTACAATAAACTTTTCTCCATGAGATTGTGTTTTCTTCTCGTTGAAGACCTAGGAAAACTTACTTACGGGTTGCGCCTCATAGTATCATGCGCCTCTTCTGTCACACTGATGACAGTACATTGGTTAGGACTTCTTTTAAACCAAAATATAAATTTTCGAAGCAGCAGATCCATTTGAAACAATGTGTATATATTTCATTTTATTTGTATTTACACAAATTTTCCCTTCAGTATTGTAACAGAAAGTGTTCTTCGGTGTTATTCGAAAGTTATACCATTATTTAGCCAAGTAAACTTTTTTACTTAAGACAATCTAAGAATGTTTTTATTTTTTATTTCAATGTTGTAATTCCTCTTTCAAGTTATTCTATTTCAAAAGATAATGTTCAATAAATAGGAAACATATGTTCTATCACATTTATGTCTTAAATTTCATACAATTTGCTATGACAGCCTTCAACGCGGCGTCACCCGGACAGCCCAGATCACGTACATGACTCTTGCCGCGGCAGCCTACGACTTCATTCAACATATTACACTTGTTCCCTTTTTATGTGCGTACTTACCTCTATTCGTTTTAACAATTTAAAGAAAGATTAGTATATGAATAATATCTCTAGGTTCGATATTGAAAGTTTAATCGAGAAATATCGATGTGGCAATATCTATTTAGGTCAGAATTCTGTGTATACGTTAGAAACTAGTTTTGATCATAGAACAAGAAGGACTCAGACGTATTCTGAAAACTAATTTATCGGTATCAAGTACCTACCAAATTTTGAACTAACCACAAACTGTCTTCGACTTTTTTCACAATTATATAACTCCAAATACACTAGTATACGCGAAAATAACTAATGATTGAATATAATATATTTTCTCGTATTATTTTTAAAGGCTACGCAAAATTATAATGATATATTTTATTATCTCATTTAGTATTATATATCCTACTATATTATAATATATAATATAGTAATGATACATGAACATTCAAAAGTGTTTTCAACAAGCAAAGTTTTATCCTCCACGCAGAGATTCGAACACAGGCTCTTACAGAGAACACGGCAAAACATGTTATTTGTACACCTCTTAAACAACATTTAAAAAGGATGAACATTTGCAATTATCAAAAATTTAGATATATTTATTTACATTGCTTTAATATATATTTTTAACATATTTCAGAAACTCTCTAAAGCCCATTGTTGTAGCGGACGCACATTTCTGGTCAACTCACATTTTTTTTTAGAACTTTGCGAATTTTATTTCTTCAAGACACATTCCTAAATGAAACATAAGCAAGATACGGAATTCCTGAAAGATATACATCGAGTTAGCCGAGTTGTATTAAATATCGTACGCTCCTGGCCAGGGTGTATTCACGAATATATATCTTCTAAAATAGCAATAAGTCAATAAATAATTCGTGTATAATTCTATTTTACCGTAATCGACAGACCCACAGAAAGAAAGAAAGAAAGAAAGGACCGACAAACAGACTACGCGACAAACAGATATACCGAAAACAGACACACCGGCAACCAGATACATCGACAAACAGACACACCGAAAAACAGGCACAACGACAAACAAACTGCCCGACAAACAGACACACCAACTGACACCCCAACAAACAGGCTGCCCGACAAACAGACCGACCGAGAAAAATAGTGCGACAATCATACAGATTGACAAACAGACAGTCCGGCTGACAAACATACCGACAAACAGATTTAACCATGAACCGACAGTTCAACTAACGTCACGAAATTACGTCTCGAAATTACGGTATCAAACACTTAGAAAGCGTTGTTTCTGACTACACAAGATAGGTAATTTACAGCATAGGAACGAGAATTATCTTGTTTTTTTGACAGTTTTTCTGTCGAAAATTGCGGTTTTCAGTTGCAACACTATTATATTGTCTCTTTAGTACAAGCGAACATAGTGAGGACGAAAGTGCTCCTTTGGAACTGCTTGTGGATCATTTCTTTCATTAGTTCAAGGAATACCCATCAAAACATCAAATACATTCAATTACATCTTGATAGGAAGTTACAATGGACCGGGAGAGATGGTTCAGGACGTAAACTGATGTTATTGCAATCCCTCTGACCGAAAGGTTCTAGGCCTGAATCCCGACGGTGGCAGGATTTTAGCGACTAGCTGGTTAGCTAGAACGAATTCAATTGCTGTCTGGAAGGGAATTATAGCGGCCAGTTTCTCTGATCGGTAGTTTTCCGTGGTTTTCCTGATCATCAGAAAAATGCTGGAGAGATAACCTAATGGCGGTGCCCCGCTTGTGGGAGATCTGTGGCTGGACAAAACCCGGCTAGCCGACGGGAAGCTTGGCGGCGGATCTCACCATCCAGCGGAAGATCATTGCGACCCCCTAGAAAAAGAACGTGCACTATACTTACGCTTCTAATGGCCGTAGCAGGTGATACGCCCGGACACATGATTTAATCGATCAAGTGAATTTGGAGTGTATCAACCAAATGAAACAACTATATCCATTTAACCATTTCGAATCACAGATTCCCGGGCAAGATTTAAACCACGTTCTCGACAAACGTATTTTTGAACAGTCAGTCCGAGTTGGAGGCGCATTATGAGCTTTCTTAACCATAATTAGCTAGAATTCGTATAGAAGTTTAATGCTAAGCCGCCAAAAATTACTTGTGTAAACGTCCATCAATGCTGATCTATGAGTATTGTTATCCAATGAATAAAAATGAAATTCAAAGAGTCTTCATCTAAATAATGTTTTGAGGTTCAAGAAATGTCAGGATTGGAAACAATTCAAAACTTTTGAGTAATCGTTACACGAAACCTGTAGCTATTTTCTTGAATTTCGTAATTAGAGCCGCACGGTTTCCACTTACATGTTTTTAGGTCCTCTAATTCTTGCCGCAGCATAGTTCTTACGAAAAAAAAACGTTATGTTCACGGCTTATGAATACCGAAGTCCAGGTTTTTCTTTCGGAATCTGGGTTGTGAATGACACGACCGCTCGAAAGAATATTCAAGCTACTTGGTGAAATAAATTGAATTTGCGGGGATCGAAGGGAAATTGGAACTATAGATGTTCGCTCTTTCATTGGGTCATACTTTTTCACGTAATTATCCAATGGAAATACTGCTACAAAAAGAGTTAAATAAATATAATAAGAGTGATTACACTCTGATTTGTGGAGATCTGAACGCAAGAGTTGGGCATACAGTAATACCAGGAACAGTGGGTACATTTGGAGGAACGACTATGAATGGAAATGGAGCAGAACTGAGACAATTTGCTACATTTAATAATCTCAGTATATATATATATATATATATATATATATATATATATATAAGTTCACCTGGAGCGCAAGAGGATATAAATCTATTATAGATTACATAATAGCAAATGACAGGATCAAATCCCTGGTACAAGACGTTAGAGTATACACAGGCAGAGACGTTTACTCCGATCACCATTTAATAGTGTCGAATATAACTCTACTGGCCAAATGAAAAAAAAACAATAATCCCAAAATAAATATCATCAGCAATAAGCAAGAAGTTTTTAAAGCATATTTACTGCAAGAAAACAGCGTAAGAAATGTCTATCAGAAAAGATTTACTGAATACCTAGCAAAAGTAACAACTAGTGAAGATATTGATGAAGAATAGGAAAATATAAAAATTTGTATAGAGAAATCTGCAATGGAAGCACTAGGTAAAAAGAAAAAAGTCGTTAAAGGAAGGGGCTACGTTATTGGACAGATGAAATAAAAGAAGCCATAGAGGAAAAACAACAAGCATATTTAAATCATCTACAAAGGAATACGACTGAATCCAAAGAACATTATAATCATAAACGGAACTATGCCAAAATGTTTGCTAGACAAGCACATAAAGAAGTTTGGGACAAGTTCATTAGCGACATTGAATATGACATACACGGCGTCAAATGATGGCTTACAAGATCCTAAAACAACTAAACCAACAAACAAGGATACAGCGCGGTTAAACATTATACAAGAATAACAATGGATTCAACATTACAAGGAATGTAAGGGTGCAAGGGTGAGGAAGAAAGGTTTGATGAAACAAACATAGAAGAGAGTAATAAGGGAGTAGAAGATATAAAATACTCAATAGTAGATGATATATCGCTTGAAGAAATAAAATATGCGTTAAAAACAAAAAATCGCAAGGCAACGGGCACATGGCTTTCATTGATTTCGGAAAAGCTTTTGTGAGAGTGAATAGAAAGATTCTCTGGAATATTATGATTCGAAGGGGATATCCACAACACCTTGTTAATGCAATTCAATGCATTTATAAAAATACTTAGTCTTTTGCCAGCGCTGAGCAAACTGTTCTGTAAAATACTCAACGGGCGACTGAGTGAATGGGCGGAAAAGTACGGTAAAATATCAGATTGCAAGCAGGCTTTAGGAGAGGCTACGCGACAACCGACAATATATTTGTGTTAGATACCTAGTAAACAGGCGCTGGCGCCGCGTAAACGGGGCCACGTTATATTGCAGTTTTGTCAGATTTTCGAAAAGGCTTTTGACTCGTAATTAATAGGGATGCTTTATGGCGAATAACAAATTGAGCTAGGCGTCTCACGTAAAGCTTTAAACGTATTGCAGAGTATGTATAAGGAAGTAAATTTCTGCGTGAGTGCGGTGACGGAAGTAAACGGCAAAAAAATAAAATCGCATAGGAGGTAGACAGGGGTGTCCTCTTTCACCGCTGCTGTTTATCTTGTTTATAACCGATTTTATTGACGTTGGGTACAAGGAAGCGGAATACAGCGGCCCAGTAATTGATGGCTTGAAATTCCAGGGACTACTATATGCTGCTGAATTTAGTCTTATGGTTCGAGACGATTGAGGGCTTACAGAAGAGTTTAAATATTCTAGAACGGGTATAGTGAGACCATGGGGACTAAAAGTAAACCATTCAAAAAACGAAAAGTTGTTATGTCTTCACAAAAATGGGTTCATCTGGGGTAGGCAAGAGAAATGGTAACTACGCTAGGGAAGAAATTGACCGCGTCAAAACTTTCACATATCTGCGGTGCAAAATTTTCCATGAATGGGGGATGGAATAATCACATTACTGCGGCTCACAGCAAAGGAAGATTGCGGCTCACAAAGATCGTTTTGCCGCAGTGGGGCGCATGGGTTCCGGAATTGCCGGTAAAAGTATGCGATTAACAATGTTCCAAAAATGCGTGTTTCTCACCCAAGCTATGAACTATGGGGCAGAATTCTGGGAGTGATAGGAATAGATTCGACTAGAAAGTAATCGAAAAACAGATTATTTTCAAATTAATTCCTAGGAGTTTCTAGATGGCGCAGGCAAATGCCCGGAAAT
>BOPP01000325.1:313001-328223 GCA_017312745.1 Gryllus bimaculatus | reverse complement strand
TAGCCCCTCGAAATCCAGCCACGTGCCAATTCGCGACAGCCCCCACACGTTCGTTCCTCGTCTCTCTCTCCTCCCCCTCCGTGCGTCAGATCGCGCTCCCCGAGCCCCCTGGCGCCGCCGCCCACGGTGGACCCGGCCAGCCTCGAGGCGCGCTGCGGCCCGGGCAGGCCTCTCGACCAATGAAACGAGTTCGAGTGCGACTGTTTGCTCTCGTCACGACGAGGCATCGCGGCTCTTGCCCCCGCGCATTGTAGTCTCTGTTGTGGGGAAGAGGTATATTATTCCTTCGCTGTCGACATCTATACGAAAGACGTCGCAATTAGTTGCTGTAAATTGGCGAAACAAGTATTATTGATACGCATAAATTCGACTTAAAATCAGACTTCTGAAGATATATTCTCTTAGTGAACTCATTGACGTTTATACTGACAGTAAATGAAAGGCCTGGAACAATTATTCGTAGACTTAGGGCCAGTAATAAATTAGCAATAAAAAACTTCAATTCTTCGTTCCGACTAGAGAATATTAAAGTGTCTCTCATTTGAAGTATTGTTGAAAGTTAACTGTTGTTATAACAATGTATATAGTATAAATATTTACGATTTGTTTTATGGTGATAGATCCCACCAACTATGGGCCACTCTCAGTTCCTAACGATTGATGGGATCGAAATGCAGCTTTTGCTCAACAATGGAGAATCTTTGGACAAGGAAAATACCGTAGAGATATTATTGGTTATATTTTTATCTTTCCTAAATTTTTATCATCTTTAATTGCTTTTATTGTTCTCACTAGCAATAGTTAGACAATAAAAATTGAACTACAATGATGTAACATTTGTTTAGGTTTTGATAGATCATCGAGTATAAAATTATACTTTCTGAATGTGATTTGAAACTAAACCGACAATTTCTTTAGAGGTTCTCGCAACTGGTTTTGCGGAAAGTGGTCTTCGCCGTGTCGAGACTGTTCAGGAGAGAGGGGAGACAGAGGGATGGCAGGAAGAGATACAGACCTAATTACAGCAACCCGTGTTCTTGACAGGAAGGACACAAGAACAATACATTAATACTAACAAGTAGAATGAGAGATTTTTGAATGGTTCATCTCAATTTCACTTTTCTTCTACTGACTATAATTTGAAAGCATCATTCACTGAAATGAACAATATAAAAAATTGCGATAATGATAATGATAACAGAAAATGTCATTTTCTATCTTAATAAGAATCGAGATCTATGCCTTGTGGCTGTAGAAACAAGTCAACTTTTTAAAATAATTTAAGTACAAGGAAACGGAATGAATAGTTGAAAATTTCACAGTAATTTCTCGAAATAATGCATCACATCATCGTGAAGTAGACATTTTCTGTTACCTTTTATGTTTCGGGATTTGGCAACCCTAGTGTTGCAATCTGGCAACTGACAGCTCTATCGTAAAGTTGGATGTTTTGAGGTAATACGTACTCAGAACGTTTTGACATATGAGCGCTATTTATGTTGTTTACAGTAATTTAAAAGATTCATCTTGGCCCAAAAATGGATTAACTCAGCAACAGTGCATGGATGGACTTAATTCTATTTTGGCGATGAAGCTCCATCAAGGACCAGTGTTTATCGATGGTATGGTGAATTCAATCGTGGTCGTAGTTCACTCCAGGACGAATTTTGCGAAGGTCGTCCAAAATCATTTGTTGTTCCGAAAACCATTGATGCTGTGCATGAACTGATATTGCAAGATCGTCATGTGACCTATCGTGAGATTGAGACAACCTTAGGCAATAGTCGGACCAGCATACATTCAATATTGCATGAACATTTGACTGTCAAAAACATTTGTTCGCGTTGGATCCCGCACAATTTGTCAATCGCTGCTTCGAAACACGTCTATGACATCGTGACAGGTGATGATCGTGTATTTACGCGTATGAGCCCAAAAGTAAAGAGCAATCGACTGTATGGGTGTTTCAAGATGAGCAAAATCCAACAAAAGTTGTTCGCGCACGAACCAAACAGATGATCGCCTGTTTTTTTCGAAAAAACTAAACATGTTGCAACCGTACCACTAGAACAACGCATAACAGTCAATTCTGAGTGGTACACAACGATTTGTTTGCCAGCTGTCTCCCAAGAAATCAGGAAAACCAACCGCCGAAGACGGATCACTCTTCACCACAACAATGCGAGCTCTCACACATCGGCTCAAATAACTGCATTTTTGAGCATCCAAAACATCGATTTGATGAGTCATCCACCGAATAGTTCTGACTTGGCACCGAATGACTTCTTTTTATTCCCGTACGTAAAAATCAAACTGAGAGGTCAACGTTTTTCGACACATGAAGAAGCGGTTGCTGCATTCAGAATGAATGTTTTCGAGATCCCTCAATCGGAGTGGCAAAAGTGCTTCGACAATTGGTTCAAACGCATGCAAAAGTGAATAGATTTTCTTGGGGAATATTTTGAAAAACAATAGTGATTTTCGATTATTAATATTTGTTTTTGTTCTTTAATCCTGAAATACAAAAGGCAACCCTCATATTAATGTTAGTAATCTTGTCACTTAGTACATCAGTATACCAAAGAATAAAATAAAATAATCTTCGATATACTATGAAAAGCATACAACATTATTGTCATAGAAAAAAATTAAACAGTAAAATAAGGCGGCGATAAATGTAGAAAACAGAGTAGGAATATATACGTAAATTACACAGGCTTTTTTACGCACAGTCGTGTTTTTATAGTCGTGTGTAACAGTCGACGAACTGGCTCGTGTTTTGTGCACTTTTGAGCACCCAAAACCGATGCTTAGAAAATTTAATCGGTGCAAGAAAAGTTAAATTTGACGAATGAATGATAAAAAAGCTCGCATCCTAATTGTCAGGATTGATGCATCGTTTGTGTGTCCGTGTCAAGACCGTGGATTGCTCTATCCTTTACTGCCATCCTCTCCGTCTCCCTCTCCCCGAAACAGCGTTGGCGCATCAGGACTACCGCCTCGCAAGACGACATTCGCAAAAGCTACTAAAGAACGTATTGCCCATTTAATTTCAAATCACATGTAGAAAATTTAATTTTATACTCAACTTACTATATAAACATTGACAAATAATTCAGTATTTTATTCCTCTTTTTATTGCTTATGCATTGAGAGAGAAAAATATAATTCTCTTTAAAAAATCATAATTTATTAAAATTACTCAAACACTAAAAATATTACAAACGATATACCTCTACAGGATATACTTCTACATTCTACCATCTATTATAGTATATATTACTTGCCCCACGATTATGCAGTGTTGAGCGAAAACTGCATTTCGATCCCATTTAGAAGTTATAGGGGTGGTACACACTTGGTGGGAAACCCTGTATAAATGAAAATTTCATGGCATGATGAAATGATAATTTCATTGAGGAGCAACTTTTGCGAAATATTCGTGGTCAGAGGCCTGATGGCCCGAGTCTTGCCACGTAACATGTGGCATTAATTCAATTCGATTCGATTCGATTCGATTCGATTCGATTCGATTCGATTCGATTCAATTCAATTCAACTTAAACATTGTTTACAATAGGCGTGATAATATATTGCTATTTCGGGCTCTCTTTAAGAGTATGAACTGTAAACTATATACTAAAGAATTATTTTTAATGAAAGTATTTTATGAAGAGAAACATTAGAACAATAAATAATATAGTGGTGTTTTTGAACAAAATTGCTTACATATTTTTAATTTTAATGCACAAATCTACGGAACTGCTTCTTAGTTCTCCTTCTTCGTATGTAATTTTTAGAATGAATAATATGTTCTAAGACGTTTCTGGTTTTTCTATTAATATTAGTTTTATACTGTAATATGGCTAAGGCAAAGTATAATGTAGTTGTTTTGACTGATTGCGAATCAAATTGTTACATATAGAAAGGTTTGGAGCAACATAATGCTAATCAACATTTGTGTAATTTTTGGAAGTCAGTGGAGACACAACGTTTTTCAGAGCGTTTGAATGTTTGTTTGGAGGAAGTATTAATATATGTTTGTGTTGTTTGAATGTATTTTGAACAAGAAATATGGACAAAATATTACCTATATGAAACATGCTTTATTTGTTTCGTTTTGTCCCTATATTAATACAATTATTATAATTAAGAATTTCTCGTATTTTTATGTTAGAGAGAGATAGAATTAATGAGATCGTCAGTCTGAAAAGTATTCTTGATCATCTCGGAAAACTTCATTTTTGTATACCTCTCTTGTACCTTTCTTTTTGCTTTTTTTCATCGCCGGTAACTGTGTCATTGGAAACGAAGGTTTCTCAAAATCGATTCAATTCGATCTTCACATCAAATTGGACACGAAGTTCTTAGCTGACATGTGAGGAGAAGGAAAAGAAACACCTGTTGAACTTCATCCGAGGTTTGGAGGGGTGACGAAGCGCCTGTCGGTCGGCAACCCGCCCCACATCTCGAGAAGCGCAGGCGGCGTGTCGCAGAGTTTTTGACGCAGGACTTTTGCAGAACAGTGAACGCGGTCACTGTGGAAGAAAGGGACGAGCGCATTCAGGGAAGACTGAAAATATCTGCGTTCTGAGAACGGCCTCCGTCGCAAAGTGGAGCTGCTCCAAACCACAGAACCTCAACTTAGGAGCGAAATCAGCGATTTTATGGAGCTGTGTGACACCTGGATTGTGGTTGTTTTGAAGTAATTATGTTTGTTAACCAATATAAACTCAGGGATGTATCCTCATCGTACACTAGTGCATCGATTGAATCTACTTGTTCATGCTTACTACTTTATAAATAAATGTGTATAATTTCACTGGAAAACAAAATAAATGTTTGATATTCTTGTCACAGAAAATTATTTAAAAAACATTACATTGGTCACTTTAGTTTAATTTCCGTTTCCGATTTTTATTCAAAAAAGGTCCGAGATTTGTGTCAGCCCAAGTTTAGAGTTAAAAATTATGGTAAAACACTCGTAAGTAAATGGAAAAAATATAGTCGAGGTTTCGACATCAGAGTTCTAGAGGTTATTTACTAATTAATTCTGCTCCGTTCTTTTAAAATGTGCAAGTTAATTAATAAACACAATTGGAGACTTGTCACAAAGCTAGGCTACACCTAAAGAAAACCTATAATTTTTTTTCGGCTTCGAAAACGACAAAAACCTGATAACTACATGCACAATTCGTCGTCCTAAGTTTTCAGAGAGCAGTCTCATACTCAACGTTATTCAACCTATAGCTCGATGTTGTGACGACCCGTGTCTTGGGTGTTAGACTGCTTGCCTCCGATGGACTAGGTCGTCGGTTCAAATACAAATCGCTGAAAGTAGAAATCGTGGAGGACAAAGAGGGATCGGGGCACGTTTTTCCGTGTTCTTTGGGTCTCCGTGCTTCTCTTTCCACCATTAATCCATCATCATTCATACCATACGTTCCTTATCACTTTCCCACCAAAACCATTCACGCTCTTCCAGGTGCGATCATACAATAAAGAGTATCACTTACCGTATCCAAGCCCAGCAACACCAACAGCGGAATGGTCGTCATTCCACCGCGCTTCCACTCCTCCAGGGACACGGTCCCGTCTGCGTCGTAGTCAATTTCCACCATCATGTCTTGCAAAATCTGCCGACGAAGAAGCTTGAAATCAATTTCACGATCCGCTTTTTTTTTCTTTTTTTGCGGGTTATGAGGTGTTGTCTGTGAGAAAGTTTTAATGAGAAATACTCAGAGCTTTTGAAACCGCGATTTTTGCTAATCCAATGCGGCGTGAACTCGTGTAACCGCCTTGTGAGCTTCTCTCAAGAACCCGTGGGCGAAATAAAAATACTGTGTCCAATTACCATTCAGACGGCTCGGCGCGACGGGATACACAGAATGTCTGCAAAGTTCAGCTTATTATAACCAGGTATTGTCGAAAAAATGAAACTCGCCGTGTAACGAGGTTTAGATGAATCGGAAACTCTGATTTCTATTGTCGTACCAATTAATACGAAGCCAACACGTGTCTGCGAAGTTGATTGGATGTAGCTTTAAAATTTATTATGTAAGATACGAGGAAGGAAATTACGAACATTATTATTCTGCATCGACAGTCAGTAATAAAAGACTACATCCTGTATTCACGGGTCAAATCATCAGTGCGATCTTGTTCTCGGAATAATCTGAAGAGTCAAATTCGCGCATTTTGTTATCGCTTTTAGATCGAACCTCTTCGGATATTTCCCTGTTCTATGGTGGCGCAATTTTCATGTTTTTTATGTTAGATTTATTCCTTACTACCACACTACCAACAAAAGGTGTAGGACAAAGTATGTAATGCTACAGCCAAAAGTGGCAATATTTCGTCAGAGAAACTCATATTGAGGGGTTTCGATATCAATAAAAGTGAATTAATCTTGTTCCTATAGCTAGTAAATTGCTTTCCCTAATATGTTGTGTAGTCAGAGTACACGTTTTGTGGGTCCTTGTTACCGAACAACGTGTTTACGGCTGAACAATTGTCTGCATGTCTGTCTGTGGTCAACACTGGCGCCTAACTTCACGAATTTCTCCGAAATTAATATTCTTCAAAATATCAAGAAGCCCTGCGAAATTTGAAAAATATATTTCGATTTTGGGGGTAATTTACAAGAATCCACAACAATTTCAAAGTTTCCTTAGCAATGGTTCCGAACCTTCCATGGAATTTTTATCGGATAGAGAAAAGGACACCGAAAAATGGGAGAGGTCTCATTTTATTGAACATCAACATGTGCGCGTAGAGCAAAAGTTAAAAAAAATTGTGTGTCTTTGTACAGCTACAATGGAATATAGAGATCTTTTTTCTTAATAAAATGTGTTAAAAAACAGATCTTGAAATAGTGACATGAATAATTTTCCGAAAACTATGAGAATATTTCACGAAATGTTGCGTGGGATATTAAATTTTTATTTTTGCATAATATTAAATATTTTAGTCCGTTCTTTCGTCCGTGCCTTCGTCCCACCGTCCTTTCGTCCGTCCATCCTTTCGCCCATCCGTCCTTCCGACCGTTCTTTCGTCCGTCCGTCCGTCCTTTCGTCCGTCCGTCCTTTCGTCCGTCCTTCCTTTCGTCCGTCCGTCCTTTCGTCCGTCCATACGTCCTTACGTCCGTCTTTCCGTCCGTCCATCCTTCCGTCCGTTCTTCCATCCGCCCTTCCGCCCGTATGTCTTTCCGTCCGTGCGCCCTTCCGTCCGTCCTTCCATTCGTTCCTCCGTCAGTCAGACCGTCATTCGATCCGTCCGTCATTCCGTTCGCCCTTCAGTTCGTCCGTCTCCTTCCGTCTTTGTACTTTCGATAATTGAAAAAAATAACTATAATGTTGATGATAACGATTTTTCCTTTATGAGATGTGTTCAAAAAATTTAGATCTCAAATAATTTCAGGCACAATGTTTTGAAAATGCGAATAGTTTTTGCCTTGCCTACTTTTTTTCTTGTCGTAAAATAAATGTATAATTTTTCCTCAAAACTGGATTCAAATATGTTCTTAATTTTTTCTCGGATAGTACAAAGGACACTTAAAAAGTGACGCAGCTCTAATTTTCGTATAATTTTCTGAATTTTCGAAAATATCGAAACTTTCAAATATTGCGAGAAAGTATATGCCGCAGTAGCACCACTAGTTAATGTAGATTTCAGTGGTGTGGCAAAAAGTTTGTTTGAGGAAGCAATTTGGTTAGGCCTACTCCAGAGTCCCGGCTTGGCCACGATCACCCAAGGCTGGGCGATCAGCACATCAAAAAGTGTCCTCAATCTCTCTTAAGAAATGCATCGCTTACGCAGGGTGGTATACTCTGGATGATCTGGTAATTAAAAAATTTGGGTCCACCCAAGGAATTTGGAAAACAAGTCTTTAATGCTTCACTTCGAATTATGTTTTTATTATCCATTCCGTATTTCAATCAAATCATTATTATATTTAAAACTGTAGCAGTTAAAAGCACGTTGTGTTCCAAGATTGAAAACCCGTACGTCTTTGAATAATTGTAAACAGTTCACGAAAGGGTGTAACTTTGCAGAAGAGTGTGCAAAACGTAATTCTCATGCTCTACGCTATTGGGAAAAATTCGATTTTAATTAATCCGTATTTTTCTATCCGTAAATTTCTGCGATTGTTAATCGTAGAAAAATAAACTTATGCATAAAAGCTATGTTACTATCATTTTCATTTAAAAACTTAAAATTACAGTAGTTGAACCCAGGTAAATTTTGTGCGTTTTGCATTCTCCTTTATATTTCGTTACAGAATTAGTGAAATAAAACGTATTATATACTGCAATATTTTTCTTAGAACTGTGGAATACACATCTTCTAGAATTATTACGTGTTAAGTTTGAAGAATATATTTCACATTTTACTTGTAAATTTAAAAAATATTTTTTTAAAGGTTTTAAAGAAGAATTTGTTTATGACATATAAGACTACCATGGACGAAAACTGATAAAACCTCTATAGGATTAGATCTATCACTTACCGGCTTCAGCTCCGTGACATCCCATCCCAGGTATTCTGCTACAGTCATCATCTGGTTGACAATGCAATCCATTTCCTGTGGGGAAAAACATCTTTGAAGGTTTTGATCGCGTGTGTGTTCGTAAAATAAAGATTAATCTGTTTTATAATATATTACATATTTTATAATAGATAACTATATTATATGTAATAGAAGAGAGTACTAGAGTAATTAAAAAAAACTATTTCAGAGCATGTAGAGGTATTTGCGTACTGTTGGAAAAATTCATATTATTGAACCATCGGGATTGAGAAAATCTTGAGACGAAAATTAATACAATGCGGAAGCTTCATGAAGGGTTCGAAGGCCGCTGTATAATTACCGCTCTGGCATACGTTTTAGAATTGAAGGGAGGGGCTACAGAAATAAGGTCACGATAAGTCCAGCCGGTCTCTAAAATTTCCTTTCGGACAGTTGCTTCATTCTCGTTGCTCATTTGTTGTTGAAACAATCTGCCGTAGGCACGACTTACACCAAAAATAACTATATCAACAGAGAATTAATAAAAATTGTCGCCATCTTTTACAATATAAAGCGATAAAAATAGTAGCTACCACGAAAATACCACAGGATATTACCAGTGACCTCCGAAGTAGATTTTAACTACCGGAATATGGTTTGTCTGCTAAATGACAAATTGTACTTAGAACTAATTATAGGGATAATACTTGGATTTTAAATACAAATCAACGGAGATTGAATGAACTATTCTAGCTACTTAGCGTTTAATAATCGAGGAAATATAATATTTGTCATGAAAGGCCACGAATTATTCTTTTTATAATCTTTATTCAAGTTTATCGCTAAAATAGACATTTATTTGTTTAGTTCTTTCTAACATTAGTGACTATTGTTTTAAAATTGGCAATTTTTAAATTATAATAAGTAGTAATTATTTTATCTTAGCAGAAACATTATAATCTTAGTACAAATAATATATAAGTTAGTAATAAATATATTGCAGAAAAAAGTCTACAACTATTTTTAGTTAATTTTCTATAACAATTCTCATGTAGTAAAATATACATCACGCATTTGGGACAATTTGGAGAATACTTACGTTGGTATCTAATACGCCATTTCCATCCGTATCATACAAGCGGAACATGACTGTAAAACAAATCAAAGGTCATTTTTGAAATCAATACATAATATAAGTCGCATGCCAGACAGTTGCTTCTTTGATATATTATTTCGTCTCCCAATTATCAAGTACGTTTAAGAATTTCTACCAGGAGTCGCAAGAAAATAAAAAAAAAAAAAAAGAAATTAACTGCACTAGAATTGAGAAATATCCAGATGTTGTGGTACATAAAAGAATACAAATTCTATTTCTAGTACTTACATATCGGAGAAATTTTTAATAAAGAATTGTTCATTACGCATTATATTTGAAATACTACAAGTCTACCTTTGTATGTTTTGAAACGTTAAATATTTTTCTGAACACCGTAAAATCAACTATTTTTTTAACATTCATGGTTTTATTTAAATGCATTTGTGTTTCACTATTAATGAGATATGATCCAAGTACTATGAATCTCTAATTCTTAATATTTGTCAGTTGATTAGAATAAAATGGTAGAAATATTATTTTAAATTGGCGATTTGAGAATTCTTTATTTCAACCACCATTGCGTATAAAACGACGTTTGATGATAATAAGTAACACTTCAGTTTTTGTTATTTAAAAAGTATGTTGATTTATAGAGCGTAATTGATAAGAGACAAAAATTACAGGGTAATATACATACGGAATTAATATTGGACCTTTATGAAGGAGAGATAGCCATTTCAATTTTTTTGTTTATTTAATAATAAAATGATGTCTTATGTTTTTTTAACTTTGTATCTACGTTATGATTCATATTTTTTTCACACTTTGTTCTACTCTAAATTATATAGATATATTTCAGATTGCTTGATCTTGATTATAACGTTGTTCATTGTATTGAAAAAAGTATTTCATGATTTTCTTTACTTTTTCGAAACCATTTTGTTATAAAAGCCTTGAGATAATCAGATGCCTGAAGGATCGAATATATTTCATTATAATAATTAATTTTGCTTTATTGTCCAACGAGCGAACAAAAAAGTATCGATATATTTCTTAAAACTATCAACCATCTTGTTATGTGCATTATTTAGAATAGTAAAGAAACAGAAAGCACTATCATTTTCATGTTTTGGCTCATCTCATTCTCTTTATTTTTAACATTAATTTCTTTAATTTTTATTTTTCTCGTGCAATAACAAAACAAACTTGGAGAAGTTCAGACGTATTTGGGCATACAACTAGTTGATTAATGTTGGCTACACATGGATATACTCTGGGAGTACGAAAGAGAAGAATATCGTGATCTATAATGCTAGTGAAATAACATGTTTTTCGCGAATTTGCAGTCAGCCAACACTTACATTCCAACTTGTCTTCTGGTCGGCCCCCTTCAATGAGTGAGAGGTAGCAAGCGATGTCTTTGAGCGAAACTCTTAGCTGCGACACATCCAGCGCACTAGTCTTGCGCGCTGCTCCGGAGCCGGAGCGTTCTGTGGTAAAATGATGAAATAAACAGACTTACAAGTTGCTAAACGCAATTTAATTTTATTAAAATGTCATACAATGATGCTTATGCAAACCGAGAAGTGCGATATTTTGACTTTCTTTTGTCTCCAATCTGCTTTCAAACAAATCACTTCTTTTACGAATTATTATCTCATAATATGTGTAAATCAAAGTGGACGTCGGGTATTTAGTATGTTTGATTAACGAATAAGATTTATCTGTCCAAAAGGTGATGTTAATAGCGTTATGTACTATGTGTGTAGACGTAAGATTGCTAATTAACGCAACAATAAAAAAAGCTGTCAAATTATAGTTCGAATGTTGTCCTTTGTTATTAGAAGTTTTAATGACTACTTGCATCTATTTAGAAAGATGCAGAATTTGTAGATGCTCTCATAAAGACATTCGAAAACGGTACTTTAAAATGTACAACAATCAGAGGAAATTGACGAAAAGATAATATGAAACAAATGAACATTTAACACATGAAACGTATGGTAATATTATTTTATGATGATGCTAGTAAACCTATCGACCACAAAACTCTATTTGTGAAATATACAATACAGATTTTATTATTATTATTATTATTATTATTATTATTATTATTATTGTTGTTGTTGTTATTATTATTATTTGTATTCATAATGCTATCACTAGATTGAAAACAGTGTAATTTAAATATTAATTCATAAGTAGACGTTTGAAAGTTTGGATACATTGGAATTTTATGGTTTAATTAAATGCATACAAACATCCTGTAAGTTTCTCATGGAACAATTCGGTGTGTTTTCCAGATTTGATAAAAATTAGTTGTGCCTTCATATACTTGTTTCAAAATAAATGTTACCAAGTTTTAGGGGGTAGAGGGGTAAACATGGTCACATTTTGGCGATGGACACCGAGGGAAATTTGCTTATAATAGAGTTATATGCATTTATACATGTAACATTTGCTCCTGATTTTAGGCCATCATGTATGCACATATATTCGGCAGGTACACGAAATCCCTTGCGTGGCCATACTAACATAATGTGTCCTGCCGAACAAGTGTGCATGGAGAGTTGCCTAAAATTCAGGGGAAAAGGTACAGTAGCAACTCGGTTCTATTAAATTTTCTCATTACATTTTCATTGTCAATTTTTTCGTCTTCATAAGTGATTATTTTCGATTCATGTATATGCTCTAGAAAAGTGTAACATTTACGGATTCTGATATATACTTATTGTATTTATATACTCCTATATACTACTATATACTATTATATTGTATTCATACTTGTGAACGATACATCCATATTCAATTGAAGTCAATTAGCGACCTGTAACTTGTATTGAAACAGTGATGTGTAAGAAGGCGAAGTGTTGACGTGAGAGAAGCAAGTTTGAAGAATCGTCAAGAAGCAAACTGCATTAGAGATGTATTGCACTCGAAGGAAATTCTTAGTGATAACGTTGAGAGCCCGGTCGTATTCACTTGTCATTTTCTACAGCAAAAAGTAAATGTTTCAGTTAAACTGGCTACTATCAGTCCACTTATGTTGCATTACTTATTTTTTGCGTAAATACACTAGTATTTCGCAGTCAAATACTATTATTATTCAATGAACAAATCAGTATATAACGTGATTAAAAATAATGTGCCACACGCCGAGATATTCTCTTCGAGCGGTAGCTTATTTAAATTAACGGGTAGGAAAATATACACCAACTAAAGGTTAAAAATAGCTACATAAAAATTCTTTAAACACAATACATCCATAGCATACGCGTTTCGTACCATATGTTCTGAGCAACGTATCCCATTATAAACGGTTCTGGAATAGAAAGAGATCATAAAGTAATGAATTTCTTAATCCTTGAATTCTTTAACCTTTATCTTTGACTTTCGAGTAGCGCAAAAGCTTGATTTTTACTTTTCAAACTCTTTTCCTTTTTTGCGTATTGGTAAGAGACGCGTAACTTTCAGCTTGTAAATATGTCACCGTTCTTTTCGCAGTGTTGCCAATGTTTCGACCATCATACTATTCCTTTCTATACTACTTCGCCAGCGACAACCCTGTAAGTCTCAGTACGCCAACCGAAGCACTGGCAACCACGCATAGGTGGTGGCACATCCCGAAGAGCCAAGTTTTCTTTGATACCGACCGAGGAGAAATAGATTTTTGAAAGAGATTTCATTATCGTTGTGAATGTTACGACAGCGGAAGCCTTCGTAAGCTATCTTTATAGTTAAAGCTTTTATACACGGCATCAATGATCAATCAATATCACTTGACTGGCGGTTCTGAAAATAGGAGATGGAGACGAATTAGCTTTGGTCTCGTTCATCTCAAATAGTATTTTTTATTTATAACAAAAAATGTACAATCTATTTTTTTACAAAATAATAAGTAAATATGATATTGTAATGGGCTGATGTATTGGTCACTCCGGTCATGATTTTGTGACGAGTCGTTGCTTGAATATCCTGTTCCTAGTACGCTTCGCTGTTCTTGATGTTTAATTATGTTTTTATTAATATTAAGCTGTGCACTTTATGGGCATTGCTACTTTTAGGGTGTTAATAGTTATCTTAAGTATAAATAGTAGTAAGTTCTTCAGTTTAAAAAGTTAGATTCTTTCTGAGGTGAAGTGAGATTACAGAGATGAGTAGCATGGTCTATTTGTTTTCGGATTGAGAAATATTTCGATTTCTTGCATGATTTGCCAAGCGTTGTGTTCCAAGCTGAATGCGAGAAATTTAGGCATTAAGATCGTTTGGAGCAAGCGCCGTTTTATGAGGTTAATTAGAGAGTTTATTAGTTGACTTTGCCTGCATTAGTCTGTTTTCAAATTTGTTCAAAGGAGTGCCTGTATAAATTTTCATTAATGGATGCTTCCGTGTTTGTGTTGATGTCTTTCTCCAGGCTTTGATCGGAGCCACGGGTCATGTTCTGCATTTACATGTTGCTTCTTGCGTTTTCGTGAAGATAAGTAGTTTATGTTGCTGTTTGTGTCCTGACATCCTTCTTGTTGAAACATTTTCTGTTTTATTGGAAGGTTGTTGGGTAGACCCGCATATAGAGGGTTTTCCTTTTAGGTATTGTCTTGTATAGGCTTGACACTTTGTGGTTGGGCGGGAATGATTTGCTTCAACACAGAGTCGGTTGTTTGCTTAGTTTTAAACATTTATTCTGGGATCGTGTTGTTTTCACATTTAACACACTAATAAACGGGCATGCACATGTGCGTCTGGTATGTTCCTGATCTTGACGTTTTTGCATTGTATATCTCGCGTTTCAGGCGTGGGTGGTTCGAAAGCAAAACACAATTTATACAGTCGGTTAATTTGACACATCTTTGTTGTGTGAATGTCTTGGCTCAGGTCTAAACAAAAAATAGAGGCAGAGGTGATTAGTTTAAGTCTTGGCGGACATTTGATAAATGTGTCTAACTTTTGTGGTCCCTTTTCCGAGAAGCGCAAGGTAGTGATTATCTTTACATCTACCTCTATGTGATGTATGAGTTCGGGCAACACATACAAGACAGGACGTTTCTTGTTTCAACTGGGTATGTAAGTATATCGTTCAGATGTTGGACTGATAAATATTTATTATTTCGCTGTAGGTGTTTGGAGTTTTCGGCGTTATTAAACTTAATAAATTTGTCGTTTGTTAAAGACGATTGTTATTCTACGACAATCCTCTTCTTATTTTATTGAAGGCTTCCCACTTCTTAAAAAACTAACCCTGCTCAGGCTGGAACATTATTCAACATATTTGACGAAAATTAGAGAAGTACGTGGTTTTTGGAAGGGTTTCCCTTTGTTTCAGTTGTGCTTCTATATCAGAGCAATGCATTGTTGATTCTTGGTGGGAACTGGTGATATAAATTACATCTAAGTAATTACTATCTCGGCAAGACGTTGTCTTTTTGCTTACCCTTCTATTTAGCATACAGGGTCGAGGGGACGTGTCAGGGTTCGGATTCTTTTTAACGAGCTGGTGTGTATATTTGCATACATTCTGCGTCAAGTTTGCGGGAGCGGATGGAAATGCATGATCCATGCGGTTGCTGTCGATTGCTGTGATTCTTCTCGGTATTACTCTTTTGAAGAAAAAAGTTTAACGT
>BOPP01000325.1:283019-310851 GCA_017312745.1 Gryllus bimaculatus | reverse complement strand
GGTGTCAGTAGCATGCAATCGCACTACATGCTACTGATCCTACCCGAAAGTACTTCGGTAATCGACTGCGTTTTAGTATAGGTTGTCTTTTGTTAGGTTGATTTGAATATGAAGAGGATGTTACACCGTTATGATTTACAACTGTAACTTCAAATAGCAATAAACTTGAAATATTTTCTAGTAGATATATAGACACTAGAGCTTCATCACTCATTGGTTCCGAAATATTTGTTGAGAAATGCAGCATTAGACTGACTACACCAAACTCTGAAGATATGAACTGTTTACATTTATCGAGAGTTCTGTTTTTCGTGTAATTCAACAGTTAATAGGTTTTTTCTATCTCTATTGTCTGCTACTCATTAACACTGTACAGCATTTAAAGTTCAGAAACTGCAAATGTCTGTTGTTCAGAACGCAAGGTATTACATACTAAACTACATTTCGTCTGTAATTACCAGATATTCCAATGTTCTTTTAAATCACTGTATCGGGATGTGAACTTTAATTTGTGGTGTATTTTAGTGAAATACCAAGGAATGGAAAATTAATAGTGCAAAATATTGAACATCGTGAGTTTCAATTTTAAATTATACAAATTATTTGTGATTTGGACGTAATTTCTATCCCGAAAAGATTTTGGACAGCGCTTTTTTGTTTCTAAAATAAGTAATGTTTGCCAGAAATATGAAGAAAGACATTTAATGTTCAGTTTAACTAACAAATTCCAAAATTTCGTTAAGGATAAAAAAGAAATTTATTTTGTGTACATTTTTGTAATGTTTCATGACATACATAATGACTCTGTTCGTTGCTAGACTATATAAATCAGAATTGCGCTATAAATTGTGTTCTTGTATTTCATACTGATTTCAATTTGAGAAATACTTGGCATTTTCTGATTTCATAATAAAGATTTTCATATGACCTCAATACGTTTAATATACATACTTCCTCCTCTTATTTTGTATTATTTTCAAACATTAGCTGGCATATTGTGTCGTCTCATTCAAGTGTGTCACAATTTCACACTCTTTTCTGATTAATTCAAAATAAAAAATATCTTTACGAAATACAACATGGGTATGGTGATTCACTACTGCGATTTTGGTGAATATTTGATTTATAAGTTTAAAATACAATTTCATGGATTATTATTTTCCAACTTTGAAAAATTACCTTACAAGAATTAATAAATTGTACAATAGGACTGCATGTTCACAGAATGTTTTTTTCAGCCCTCTGTGTGCGTCTGATTCCAAATACGTGATACCATATTTCTAAATGCCATTATAATTTTTAAGATTTCATTTTGAATGTAAGAAAACGGACTTATTGTGTTTACTTAATTCTTATATATTAAAACATTTAAAATCATAACAAAAATTACCCAGTTTTGAATATTTGTTATAAAAGCATACTCTTAGCGTTATCTTTTATTTCTTCATTACAAAAAACTCGCTCGTCGATTTCAAAAACAACAGTTCTTTTAAACTTTGGTTACTTGTGACGCTCTCTAAGCATAGAAAAATATGCCTGATTTTGCTGAAATCTAACTAACAAATGTATACCTTTATATTTTCCTTGAAGAGAAGAAGCAAATGAAGAATTACGATATAAAAGTGAATAACATAAGTGACTTCATGTAATTTGTGAATTGTAAAGATCAGTAATTTTTTTTCTTTTTAAAATAATTACAACTGCATTTTCTATCATCCTCATAAATCTGCATTAAAATCAAGGGGAATATTCTTTCCAATAGAACAATACCGAAATTAGTGCCGTTCCAATGGATTTGGGCAATTCTATATGTTAGCAACAATGTTGAATTTATACAACTGTTACATTTCTTGTGACTGGACAAAGAGTTCGAGGGCGGAAAATGTAGCCAATACATGTCACGATAATGTCAGTTGTGTTATCACATTTGCGGATTCTAAGAATTTATTTATAATTCATCGTCGTTAATTTTAGTATCGCTCAGTTTGAAGTTGAAGACAGATAAACATTTTTGAACGAATATTGCATTGGATTATCTGCAATTTTATGAAATTTACTGCTGAAATACTGGTGTTATATTTTTATCATATTGACACAGAATTAATCTCAAAACTATTTGAAACAAAAAGTATTATTTAATTATAAAAAATATAAGGAAATAAAATATTCTTGCACGGCTTACACAGGATATACGCGTCTTCAGATACTCTAGTTTCGGAAACAAGAAATTAGCAAATGCGTATGGAGTGATTGTGCTACTTCCTTCGCAAGTGCGTCTCAAGGGCAGCAGCCATGTCGCCAGCTCTTGAGGGAGAACTTTTAACGAATATGGGCGTAACTGTGATAATTGCAAGGAGGTGCCGTAGATTTAACTACAAAAATGCACTGGAAGTTATTTTTCCGTTACTAATGCATCTGATGGCATTTTTACTTTCTGGCGTTTATTCGCAAGAAAAGAAAGTATGTAATCGTACGACAAAAAACGGCGAATTGTCGACAGACATATCGATATATATATATATATATATATATATATATATATATATATATTGTGACATACCTGGGAAGCGGTACTTCGATTCTGTTCTTCTGAGATTCTTTTCTGTTCTTTAGCCGTTCTGTTCTGTCCCTCCAATATCTTCATCATCATCTGCATCATATCTGGATGGGTATTTACTCGGCCATCCTGATTTGATTTTACTGCAGCCTGGTTCATTGGCGTCGATGTAATTTTTACCTTTTCATTAATACAGTCTCCCGAAGTGTCATTTAGTTGACTGTCGATTCCAACGTCCCTGCTTTCCAAAAAATACTTCCAATTCCTTCATCCGTCTCACCTACTCGTTCCACCTTCTCATCCCGATCCAACATTATGCTTCGGGCCTCTATCTTATTATCTTGAATCTACTGTTCGTCCCCAGCTAATCCGTAATGTTTACACGACCTTTCTACTAGCTTCCCAATGTCTCTGCACTTATAACACGGACGCCTATCGCGTCCGCCTACTTTGACAACGGTACAATATTTACCCCACTAATTAACTGGGCCAAGCACTGCAATAAATGCTCTTTGCTAATATCCTAGCCGTTATTCAACACCTTGTCCTAGCACACTATTACTTCGGATCTTTCAATGATAAACAACAGATCCTCAATTACCATCTAATACACAAATACACTATTTCTATGCAAAAAAAGTTCCAGGGTCACATAAACAATACACAAGAATTCCCTTCCTAATACATAATACATCCACCAAATAAACCAATATATACTGGTAATAAATTCTTTTAAAATTATTAGCATCAAGAATGCAAAATTGTGCAGATTCACTATATGCTTTTACACTGATTTGCATCTCTCTCAATTCACTCCATATGTGTTTGCAACAACCACACCCAATTTAGTTTGATACTTTCTTTGTAACATTCCCTCACTGATAATACATAAACATTCAAAATACCCATTTAAACATAGCATCACAAACTTTTACCAGCGCACATATGATTGCTTTTGTTGCCCTGCAAATAATAAATACATATAACTGCTTACAAATTATTTCCAGATCTACTTCGTTGCACAATTATTATATCTGCTAGTATTTTCTCTTCACAACAATACTTCTTTTCCTTTCCAATGGCAGTTTTCTAACTACTTGCATTATTAATAATTACTAACAAAATATACACTCCACATACATTAATATTTATGTCCTCAATCCAGTTTACGCACACTGTAAACTTCCAATGTTTTGTCAAATTCCCTAGAGCCACATTTCTTAAATACACGAGTCCATACTGTTCGGGCGCCAGCTGTGACGTACCTGGGAAGCGGTACTTTCACGACAATAAAATTATGCAAGGGACAGGTGCTTTTTCGTGAATGGGTCTCTGGGAATTTGGCGCAACATAGGAATACAATTGTTATAAACTCTTTTATACATCTAAACGTTTTAATAACCAAAGAATACACCTTACAAATAATATTTACAAACGGTAATGCTTAGGCCTTGAAAACAAGCGCGCCGATCCACTCCAAGGTACACACTACCTCGACCTTTAAAGCGCCATCTGCTCCCTCTGGATGCGTCCGGGGCCGTCGTCGCAACGGCGGCGGTGGCTTCGGTCAGCTTCAGCCAGCTTCGGTTCGCCCCACAGCTCGTCGGGGATTCGCCCTCGCTCGGCGACAAGCTCCTCCGGCCCAACGTAACGGCTGATGATTTCGCCGGGGTCCGCCCCAGCCGGTGTGAACAATGTCTCACAAGTACGGGAACGAACGACACGTGGTTAATGTTCGACGATTATTCTAAACCTTTCAGTGACCTTTCTCGGCTTCGCGCAAATGTCTGTTCGGCACTGTCCACTATTATGTTGTTCCGGTGCGGGATCACGACACTAGCCCACCAGCCACGCGATTTACTATCTTATTAGTCTTTCTCAATTATAGTGCGTAATTCTACTCATCTGACTATCAATCCTTGGCGAACCTGGTTCTACACTCGGCGGCCTCACTTATTCGAAACTGCATTTAATAACTACAGGAAATCTCTTGGGCGCATCACAGCCCCGTCCGTACTTCACTGAATGCCTCTCCGCACACTACTTCACTGAATGCCCCGCACACCACTAACCGTCGCTCGCCTCGCCGTTTCCCCCGATTTGACCGTTGGTGGCGGCGGCGGCGGCGTCATTACTACGCTGATCAACTCAAATGTTTTGTTTTAATTTAGGATTGGTGATTATTTTAATAGTTCTTATTATAGGAACGTTCTTCGTTTCAATATATATATATATATATATTATATATATATATATATATATATATATATATATATATATATATATATATAAACCTATCTAACCATCCAGTTCTTGCCTGAAACTCATCATATGCCAAGCGTCGAGCATAATTCGTGGGGTTTTCTTTTATAAGAGATCCGAAACTCGCACGCTTTTATCTCTTATCAACTTCACCCACAACCTCCAGCCTCCACCTCCATGAAAATATAGACATTTTTGAGACCGCCGTTCTCTTCAGAACCTATTATTGTTTTTAGATCTCATAGCGACCAGTTAATTCGTGTTGGTCAATTTACAACCAAGAGAACGTTTTAACCCATAACTTGTTCTTTTTATTGGTAAAGGTATTGAATAAGGTATTAAAGTTTCAATGCTAGTAAATGTGTTTAACGTGTACAAGTAAAACACCCAAGAGCCAGTGTGTAAAGCAATGTAAGGTAAAATTAAAAGTATGCTTCTGAGAGATCACTGCGTCTGCTGCAGGGTTATAACCAGCTTCGTCTACACTTTCGTATAGAGTCGATTTGTTCCTTTTCCGATCTTTTTCTACTATTTCAAGATTTTTGAATTTTTTAGAGATTTCTGATTCTAGAGGAAACTGTACTAACTGGTATTCTATATTTCTGTACCACTATTTGTTTTCCATCACACTATCCACATATTTGATGAAGTTAATTTTCTGAAACTTTAAGTGATTTTCGTTTCGCGACGAACTGAAGGGCTTAAAGGTAGGGCATTGACGCGATTGGCCTCTAGATCCCATTGTCGGACATTCCCACGATTGACTAGTTTCCATGCGGGAAGGAAAGCAGGAGTGAGTTACCTTCGTGACAAAGCTAGAACTAGGCGATGGAAATTTATAAACATTTAATCAATTACTTAAAGTCGAGAAGGAAGTTATGTTATCCTTGCAATGTAATCTTCTTCCAAATAAAAGAATACTGTTTTTAAATGGAAATTTCAACAGACAGATAACAAATTTGGTTTCAAGAGTATGCCAATATATAGAGGTTCGATATATTGAGATCCGTCTGTATATATGTCCTCCCACACACTTTTTTCTACGCGTTGTATAGCCCGAATTAACGTTTTGTGGGTTCGTGACACCGAAAAATTGCATGAAGTCGGTCTCTCCGGCCGCCTCTCCGGCCGCCTCTCCGTCCGTCTCTTTGTCCGTCTCTCCGGCCGCCTCTCCGTCTGTCTCTCCGTCCGTCTCTCCGTCCGTCTCTCCGTCCGTCTCTTTGTCCGTCTCTCCGGCCGCCTCTCCGTCCGTCTCTCCATCCGTCTCTCCATCCGTCTCTCTGTCCGTCTCTCCGTCCGTCTCTCCATCCGTCTCTTTGTCCGTCTCTCCGTCCGTCTCTCCATCCGTCTCTCCGTCCGTCTGCGCGTCTGCCCATCTATCTATCAGCCCGTCTGTCTGTCTGCCCGTCTGTCTGTCTGCCCGTCTGTCTGTCTGTCTGTCTGTCTGTCTATCCGTCTAGCCGGTGATAGCTAGCGCCTGAACCGTTCAGCCGATTTCTCCAAAACTGATATTCCCTGATCAATTTGATGTTTTTGAGTTGGAAACGAATATTTTGATTTTTAAAGGTACTTTACATGAAACCTAAGAGTCATTTTTACAATTTTATAAGAATTGATGCGAATTTTTTAAATAGACTTTGCCGTTGTTTATCCCAAAAAACGCTTAAGAAAAAGGGGTAGATTCCATGTTTTTAGAAATTCCTGAGTTTTAGAAAAATGCAAGTGTTCAATATTTTTAGGAGTCTTCCTACTACTGCGTCTGAAAATGTAGATTTTTTCCTGGATAATATCTTTTTAAGGGAATAATAATATGTAGTTGTATAGTTTTCATTTAAATTTGGATGAAATATACGATATTCATAAATTGTTAAAACAATGATTTTATCGTAAATGGCTCCAAATTTTTCTTTACATTTTTTTTCTCGTATGTAGTAAATGATGGTTCTATCATTGGTCTCATTATCAGCATAATCTCTGTTTTGAATATATTATAGTTTAAATAAAAAATACAAAATTAAAGACAGAGATTTTTTTCTTTAACAAATCTGTTCTAACAAATCAGCTCTTTGTAAAAGGTCTTTACAAAGTTTTGAAAAAGCGAGTAGTTTAGCGTAATTCGTGATTGAAATGTGTGCAATGTATACAAAACACATTTTCTCAAAAATCGTGCAGGAATGCTTAAAAAATGACGCAACTCTATTTTTTGTTGAATTTAATGAATTTTCGAAAATTTAAGAGTTAGAAATAATGCAAGAGACTGGGTGCTGTTGGAGCACTACTAATTGAATTGAAGATTTATTTTACGTGGCGAGACCACCAGGTCCGCTCTTCCGTCTGACAATTTTCGCTTCGCTCCTTTCACCCACTAGCACAGAAAGAAGATATTGGGCGATGAAACAGGCGATTGCAATTTAACTCAGAGGCTTCATTTCGGCTTCAGGATCTTTTACATGCAAGTAACTAATTCTCCTTGCGAACTGGTTATGAATGGTGTGATCTGCCTCTAAATAACTTGCAAGAGCTTAATGAATTCTGTTCTGCTTACGAAAGCCGCATTACACGAGATTCAACACTTCACATCATTTTAGGTATTTGGTATATATGTTATTATTTTGCGTTATCTTTGGGCCAAATGTCTTCAGAATACACAATATATGCCTTTTTTAGTCTTCATACTATTCATTATCATCTAGTGATTTCGTTTTCATCAAATTATAAAATAAGTGTACGCACTAACAATATAACTAGTGCTACATGTTTTCCAGACGTGCAAAAATGCAACTATAAGAAACTACAAAAAAGATATTGAATCTTGCAGAAATATTTAGAGATTCTCACAAGATGACCGCCAGAGTTTTTCGGTTATATTTTGAGTGACCTGGAGCTTGCGGCACCCTAGCAATCATGTGTGAAAATGTCTAAAATTTCACTTAATTTATATAATAAATAAAACAGATAACTTTAATATGGTGCTTGTAATTAACAGGCTAATAGATATTTTTCCTTCATAATAAAAATGTATTTTTTCAATGAAAAAAGACAGATTCTATCTATATAAATGTACCATGTTATGTACTATCTCTTAATAATATACTAGTGTAAACAGAATATTAACTCGTGGCAGACACTTGTAATCAGAGTGGATCTTATTTTGATAATGGTTTCCACGGCCAGTCATGATCTAGGCGGGTTTCGACCACCATATCGCGGTCTTCAGGGCTCCAGTGAATATTTGTAAGGATCTTATTTTGGCGCATGGGAAGGCACTACTATATTCAAATTTCAAAAAAAACAAAAAAAAAAAAACTGTTGACAACGTGTCTTCAAGGCACTTTTCCCATCCATTTTTAATGAATACTGGTGGCGATACATTGGCACACAATTTATCGTATTACTGGTAAGGGTTACGTAATATACTACTAGTTGAAACTGGAAAAGTTTTTCCTACACGCAAACCAATTTTGATTCGGCTGGGATCCGAACTTTAGCACAGAGGCTAAGCAAGTACTCGACTTATCAGTTTCAATCCAATCGCTCCTTTTATGAACAAACATTCCTTCTAAAAGGAAGTTGAACTTTAACAATTTCCGGAATTCTAGAGGTTTTAGTGAAAATCGTACCTAAGCTATATGTGTAATCGAATTTTGCTACACTCAAGAAAAATGTAGAGATAAGCAGTTTTAGAAGCCTTTTTTGAGGAATATACTATGTAATTATACCCCTTGTCCACGATTTGACTAACAATTACACGAAAACTACACAGATTTTCAAAATAAAGTGCATGATATTCTTAGCTAATTACTTTTAAAGAACGGTTTCATTAACAAAAAATCCCCTATCACGCAGTTCGTTGACATCAATCATTTTTAATTTCTGCAATTTTCAAACAATGATGTTAATGAAAATTGGATCAACAGAATTGTTATGAGAGTTCTTTGGTCTTTTCTAGAGTAATTTTTGACAAATCTTTGGGACTGTCGCCGGGGATTCCTATAATGTACCCACAAAAATTAAAGGACCATTTTCAACTTCGGAGCGTCATGTCATCAAACGTCAATTGAAGAATATACAACGGTGAATTGAAGAATATCCTGTGTATGGTTGCCAAGGTACTCCAAGGACCCACAAAGCAGGGAACTGAATTTTCTCATACAATGTTTCAGGAAAAGGAATATATTACGTATAGGGGCATAATATATTAATTTTTTGGTGTCAAGAGACAAACATGCACATGTTCCTGAAGCATTACATAACGTTCCCTAAACTACGTACTATTCAAGAAAGTAAATACGTTGCGTAATATTAGGTTTTTGTTTGGAAGAGAGGAAACACTTGATGGAATTATAGGAGTCACTAAAAACGGCTTAGAATGTTTAGAACTAGAAATAGAATGATGCTGCTTTTTATGGAACAGTGGAATTTGTTTGTGTAATTACATAAAAGGACGCTGCAACAATGACTGCGATTTATATACTAAAATTAATGTGATAAGATTACGGATGTATTTTCTTTTCAATTAGGGAATCTATTATATACAATACGTTGTAGTGGCAATTAAGAAATCCTTGACGTACAGTGTATCTGTATCTGCAAAATGTCACCGCTAAATATCTCAACGCGTGTTCTAATACGAGAAAAAATAAACTTAATTTTTATTTTTGAAGACGATTTCTACTGATAATTAATTATGTCTTTTGCACTATAAAATACACATCTAAAATATGTGTAAAAGACCTAATGTATGTAAAATTAAGAAACTAATTTACAATTAAGGTACACAGGGCCGATAATCTCAGGTTGACTCACAGAAATAGTCGATTTGATACTGTCATAATTCCATTGTAAAGTGCACATTAACGAAGATAATTCTCGTTTCCTTCATCAAAGACTACTAAAGCAGGCTTTAATGAAACGACAGTTATGGGCAACTCTTTAAATTGGTGACATGATGAGGGAGTAAATTACCAGTTATATTTCATTTTTATACATTAACAATTATTATAAAATATATTAAAAAACTTCAGAAAATATTACAACTTATTGAGATTGTATATTACTTCAAGGATTCCATATCTAAAATATATCATACATTCTTAGATAAATTTATAGTAAAGTAAGTTATCTCAACTTCTCTTCTAGTTGGTAGCTATTATGAAGGATAATCTAGTAAAAGAATGATATTAAATAGGACACAAAAATAAAAGTGACCGGAACTTATTTGTAGGTGGATTCATAGACGCATTTCATTGCAGTTACTAACATAATACGAGACCATTTTGCACATTTATTCCTTTATTACTTCCTTAAATTCCTTCCTTTATCCTTTACTTTACTACTTTATATCTCTTTGTATTTAAGGCCATGATGTGGCACTGATCTAGCTGCAGTAGGTCACATTAGGCCGTTCGTGGCGGTCCCCGTGCGCTCGCCTATTGTTAGAATTATATGCCAGACACTGGTGCAGTCCTACCAACTGTGTAGCTAGCGTCGAAAATCCACGATCACGGGAATCAAGCCATTGATCCTGCAGCGGCAATGATGAGTCGCTGAGCTATCACAACCGGTGTCATTAGTCACCACGTCGCATATAATTACATCTTCAACATAAATATAACTGAGCATAATTATAAGCTTTGCAAGCATGCTGGAGGGGTCCGAAAATGCCCACAATATATTTGCAGGACAGCGAATAATAAGGCATAGACTCTTTCTTCTTTTTGAGATACCATAATTTCTTGTTTTCTTTCCATGGGTATCTTCTTCACTTTTCGCTGACATTTTTTTATCTGCCACATATTGAGGGCCTCTTATCACAACCTTAGTGTGATTCCAAAAAACGCTTTATTGAGTCCAAATCAGTTTAAAATGAATCTAACAAAAGAGTTTTCGACGAAATACTAAAGAACTACTTCACATTTATTGGATGCGATCCTTTCAAAGCAATAAAACGTTTGCAAGAACTTGAAATAATCATCAGATTCCACGTCCTCTGCAATAAGGCGCAGCCTATGGGGACATAATTGCTCTCTGAGCAACATCTGTTGTGTGCTATCTCACCTCCCAGACAGGATATATGGCTGTGAGCTCTTTAGGAATCTGCGCCTAATGGCGTGTACCATTGGAGAGAGAAATGGAGACAGTCTGGACTTGTGTCCGACGTGATGTTAAATGTCTATTTTGTTCTTTTGATGTGAACAACCAAGATTTTTGAAGAATTTCACAGTCTCATTCTAATTTGAGGCATTAATTGTTTTATGTTCACGAAAACGTCATAAAATAATGAAAATAACCTCGATTTAATAGTGTAAAATTACAATTATTTATTTAAAATACTATTACCATTTTTACAATGAATTTTTATATTACGTTTACCTTTTTTAATAATTTGAGACTAATTTTAACTTGGTATACATAATATCGTATCGGAGGTTATGATATGTTATTAAGTAATATTAACAGTCACTGCAGCCAACCTAACGAAATGACGATTTCAGCACTCAAATCATTGCTGTCTTGTCTTAAAGTAAAACGTTGAGATTACTCTTCTGAAGTTAACGTCTGGAGTACGTTTTTTTCTGTTGATCACCGTTTGGAGTGATTCGGCGCAACCTGGATTACCGTGAAACATTTCGATACCTTCACTTAAGCATGGAGGTAATCGGTCAACAATACCATTTCAAAGTGCACCTGTATATTGACGTTAAAGTTACTTCAAAACAAATTAAGTTCCTAGAATGATCAGTTTATGCGTCGTTTGTAGCGCGGACAATTTCACGAATTTAATTGATTGTTTTCACTTAGGCATAAAGCCATGCACTAAGGAAACTGCAAGACGACGCAATTTCCAAGCAAAGGCTGTGAAAATATTCTAAGTAGCGATCTTTCATGCACACAACTGTAAAATTCACAAGAAATTGGCAATCACAAGAAATGGAAGTGGAAAATCTACGGCATGTTGGTAACTCTTTACCTCTAGTATTATTTTCCAACAAATATCAATTATTATTGAACTAGATTCTGCTGTCATAAATAGCAAATACAATTAAAGTATAATTGCACCTCAGACATTAGACAACTGAGTTAATCGAATTTTTCACGAAATTTTCGATAAATTGCGTTCAGCGCATTGTCGGCTAATTTATTCTAAATCTGGTTTAAAGAAATTACTATTACGAGTACTATTGTTTACTTAACTATATTATGATTGGAAATATAAGTGATTAAATGATGTGTTCCCTTATCTTAATTTTTAATCACTATCACCATCTACTTATTTTAAAATTATTGTTGTGAAAACAACATATTTTAAAATAAAATTAATAACATTGGACATAAATAAAGATATATGAATTCGAATATTATATGAAATGCAGATTTTTGACTATTTTGTACAATAACAGTTAAGAAGTACCACTTCTCTTTTATATATTTGCATTACGTAAAATCAAGAAAATGATTATTAAAATCTTTTCAAGAATTGAATGATAGTAGTAGGGTGCTATAACGGTATTAATATTATTACTATTACTATTATAATTATAATTATAATTATTACTAACCATTTAGATTATTACTCATCTCGTTTTATTCCGTACCCCGAAAAGTAAGAAGTAAATTGAAAATAAGAAGAAAAAGAATGGAAGAAGCGGAATAAAGAAAAGGAAGAATTAATTTTGTTTTGATGATTGTATTCTGCGTCAACCTCAAAGAAGGAAGTAACACTGACGATTGGAGCCACTAAGTATGAGGAAAATTCCTAGAACATATCCGACTGAACATTAAATAGTAAAATACACAATTTAGTGACAATAGGAATGCCTCAGTAATTGGGAAAGTATCGAATAAAGTCTCAAGTGTTTTATATAATATGCCGGTTATCCAGCTTGGAAAGATATTTTCATTCGACTCGATAGACCCACTTACTTTAGTAGAGTGGATCACAAGCACAAAATTCAGTTCAGAACACAGAGAACAGATGTTGGAAAATTTTCATTCACAAATAGAACAATAACGGACTGGAATAAGTTACCTGCGGCAGCCATGGAACCCTTTCCTCTAGGTGTACAAAGTTTCAAAAGTAGATTAACTAAGGACATTGGTATAAGTTAGGCTTATTAAAATGGTTATTATTTTAGTTATATATACTATATAATTGTTATTTTTTAAATATTAGTATTGTGATAATCACTATTAAATACATTGGTTTGTTAAATATACAAGTATATATAAAGTAGTAGTTGAATTGGAGTGTCGTGAAGTGTTGTGAAGTGTAGTGCAATAGAGAAGTCAAGTGCAAGTGTAGTGTACCGAAGTGAAGTGAAGTGAAGTGTAGTGTAGTGAAGTGAAGTGCAGTGTATTTATTAGTTAAAAATTCCGTGCAGGGCAGTCATAAAGTGTATAGGTAATGCTGTTAGTTTTTATTGTTATATTGTTATTATTGCCTTAAAAGGCTTTAAAATTAGTGTATTACTATTCTTAGTTGTAAAATGTAGTGTTCTGCCACCAGGTTCTATACCTACTTGCAGAAATAATAATAATAAAATCTAAAAAATAATATGTGTTAATATTGTTTTATAAATACGATATATTATTGAATTACATACTTGGTGACTCTGAAATAACGTCTCAAAGCAAATTAGAAGACGGAGGATCTTCAGTTAAAAATGTTCATTTTTAGCACACTAGTCAAGGGCCATGGATTTGAATTTCCAGAGAATAGAACAAAAATATTATTATAGTGCTCTAACGTTTGGCAACTATTATTTTAACCTTCTCTTGAGAGTTTAAGATGCAGAATTTTATTTGCATCGACGATTACAAACAAAAATGCTTCCCGATTACGGATTAGACTAGAGCGCTATGTAATTCCCCGTGCAGAGCGTCAACACTCTCCGCTCCTCGTCAGCAGGCGTAGTTGTGCGTGACTACTGTCTGCCTTCCTCGCCTTGCTTCCGCCCGCTTTTCAGAGGCACTGGCTGTCTACGCGGGGATGGGGCGTGGCCGCCGCGGGCGCCCGGCCGCTTACCGTCCAGCTTCCCGTTGGAGAATTGCAGCTGCAAGAGAGAGGCATTGGAGCGCCGCGAGGAGTTGCGCGACACCTGCGAGTGCGCCGGCGAAGTGTCGGCCGAGGGCTTCTTGGCGGCGGGCGCGCCGCTGGCGCTGCCCACGGCGCCGGTCAGGGGCAGCCCGGCGGGCGCCTCGCCGGCGTACGAGTGGGTCTGCGTTACGGTTACGAGCGGGTGCACCGCCGCGCCGAGGCTGCCTACGCACACAAGCAACAACGCCGCCCGCTCAATGTCACATTGGGGCACAGCAGTGCGTTCAAGTCCGTCTACCCGTCGCTGTTGCTGTTCACAAAGAAGGCGTGAGAGAGACGTGGGCGGTATCAGATATTAGGGAGCACCGAGAGAATACGAACTAGTAGATTCAGATTTGAAAATGTCACAAACAGAAGTAAAGAGGGATTGAATAGGCTTTTCCGGGCGCGTCAACGGCAAATGACATTAGTCCCGTATGTGTATCGCATGTTATTACGTGACCTGGCGGTGATCTTCCCTCCGCTGCATGGCGAGATCAGGTGCCGAACTACACGTCGACTTACTGAGCTTTCCCCAACCTGGTGTCACACACCGTTGGGCCGCTGTCATTGCCGGGACAAGCTCTAACCTCCCGACATGTGTGTAGGGCATGTCCGCTCTCTAGCTACTGTCTAAATTCCTGCCACAGTCTGGACTAGAACCCTGGGACTACCCGGTCAGAGGCGCTGCAGTGATATGAATCGATGCCCTATGCCACATCAGCCAGCAGAAATGCAGTGAAACCTGTCCACACATGGACTATTGACTCGGCGCAGAAGGCATTGTGAAGAACAGCAAAGAGAGCGAGTACCGGTGACATATTAGGGAGCACCGAGGCCATGCAAGCTTTTATGTTTATATTTTAAAATGTTACAAATGGTAATACAAAAAAAGCTGTTTTGTTAAAAGGAAAACAGTATTTAAAAATGAATTTGTCCTTTAATTCTTCTTCATAATAATTCAACTTTGTCCGTTGCTTTATTGCTCAGCTACAGCGGTCACATATTTCAGGGCAATTACTGCAAATACGATAGTTTTGGAGATAAAGATAGATATAATAGGGCACACAGGTTATGTTACGCGGAAAGAAAAAAACATCGTTCACGAATGCTAGTCAGAGGTCATTCTGCCTCCGGGCAGTGGGGCTTCATGGTGTTGGCACCCATACACATCAGAAAGTGTCGCTACTTCCAGCAAGATGCCATCGGTCGCCACATGTCTGTTCAGAGTGGCACTTTTGTGGCATCAATAGAGACATTCTTTTGCAAGAATGGTAAATTGATAATTACAGAAATATTGATAATTACAGCAATTGATAATTTATAATTACAGCAATATTCATGCGAAACTAGATACGAGTTTAACTAAGTGAAATGTACCAAATGTCCTCTCATACACATTATTTTATTTTCCTCGGTATAATCCTTCGTGCTCGCTCATTTCCAACTCCGTCTAAAAAGGGAAAGATACATAAACTTTTGTGGAGATGGGGGCGCCCGGGAGCTTACCTTCCATGCCTCTTTTTACCCCCGAGAAGAAAGCTCACACGTACTCTGCTCCAAGAGAGTCCGGTTTCATGTAATATATGTTTAAATATGCAATTGTCTTGAAATTAATTCAAAGTGTAATGAAAATATCTCCACGCCGACCATAAATTCCTGCAATCGTAATCATCCCGAAGTCAGACTTATTCCCTTGCATTGTTCATCTCATTCAAAGCGTTACTTATACGCTCGCAAATGGTCGCGTTAAGGTGAAGCGGAAGAGAAGACATCGTTTCCAAATCCCAAGCCGAACGGCAGGTCTCTCCAGGGGTTTCGCTTTCGCGCCGCGCAAAGAGCGGATCGTTATTCCGAGTGTTCGGAGAGGTATACTTCTCGAACCTGGGCAGAAGCCAGTCTTGTAATGCTTCGTTAACACGATTCTGCAGTTTTCCGTATCGAGGAGAAATGCACATCACATCTAGCTAATTGATTTATACGCAACAAAGAAATAACCTAGTGTCTCATAATAATTATGAGTTTATTCACGATTTTCGAAGAATGATATTATTTCTATTTTACCAGTATAGTATATGAAAATAAACTTCTTTTGAGTCTTTAGCAGTAATTTTTAAACAACGTCCTTTTCATTTTATAACATTTACTATTTATTTCACGCCATTTTTACCATTAAGAAATTATCAATTCTGTGACTCACATGACTCATTTTGATCAAATCTACGATATATTCGTAATCATTATGGCTCATTGCTGCTTCGGGAACAACAAAACAAGCAATTTTTTGTTAATTGAAAACGTATGTAATACTTATGATCGTTTATAAGTTGGCAACGAAGATGAGAACACAGAGCAAACACGTTTCAAAGGAACATAAGAAAAAACTTCCGAAAGAAAAGAGAAAACTTTTTTGATATCCTCCGATTATAACCTTCTTTATTCTGTACGAAGTTCCTTCAAGAAGCCTCTGAAATGCAGGGAGAAACAGAGGAGGCGAGATAGCAGACAGCGGATGAACGCGAGCGGGTGAACGAGAGCGAGGGAACGAGAGCGGGTGAACGAGAGCGGGGGGGCGAGTGCGGTGAGCCCGAAGAGCAGTGGGACAGAGAGTGGCAGGCGAGAGCGGTGGGGCAGTTGCGGTGGGAGAGTGCCGCGGTGGGCGAGTTGGCAGTGGAGGCGAGTGCGGGGGCGGCGAGTGCCGGTGGGACCCGAGGGCCGGGTGGGACGTGTAGACTTGCCGTGTGGAACGAGAGCCGGCGGGACGATGGCGACGGGACGAGTGCGGTGGGACCCGAATGCGGTGGGCTGAGAGCGTGGGACGAGAGTGGCAGGACGAGAGCGGGGCGAGTTGCGGTGGGGGGCGAGTGCGGCGGGACGGTGCGGGGGCCGCGAGAGGCAGTTGGACGAGAGTTGGCAGGACGGAGCGGTGCGACGGGTGCGGTGGGACGGGTGGCGGTGGGACGAGAGGGTGGAGAGAGGCGGCGGGACGATGGCGACGGGGACGAGTGCGGTTTGGGACGAATGCGGTGGGACTGAGAGCAGTGGGACGAAGAGTGGCAGGACGAGAGCGGGGGGCGAGTGCGGTGGGGCGAGTGCGGCGGGAACGAGTGCCGGGGGGCCGAGAGCAGTTGGACGAGAGTGGCAGGAGCGAGAGCGTGGTGACGGGTGCGGTGGGACGGTGTGCGGTGGGACGAGAGCGGTGGAAAGAGAGCGGCGGGACGATGGCGCGGGACGAGTGCGGTTGGGACGAATGCAGTGCGACGAGAGCGCGTGGGGCGAGTGCGTGGGGCCGAGTCCGGGTGGGATCGAGAGCGGGAAAAGCGCAGAAGGCGGGAGGGACGATGGCGAACGGGGACGAGTTGCAGTGGGACGAATGCGGTGGGCCGAGAGCAGTGCGACGAGAGTGGCAGGACGATAGTGGCAGAAAGGGAGCGGTGGGACGGAGCGGTGGGGTGAGTGCGGTGGGGGGGCGAGTGCGGCGGGACTGAGTGGGGGGGCCGAGAGCATTGGACGAGAGTGCAGGACGAGAGCGGTGGGACGGGTGCGGTGGACGGGTGCGGTGGGAACGAGAGCGTGGAAAGAGAGCGGCGGACGAATGGCGAGGGACGAGTGCGGTTGGACGAAGCAGTGCGACGAGAGCGGTGGGGCGAGTGCGGTGGGGCGAGTCGCGGATGGGACGAGAGCGGTTGGATACAGAGCGGCGGGACGATGGCGACGGGAACGAAGTGGCAGTGGGACGAATGCGGTGGGCGAGAGCAGTGGACGAGAGTGGGCAGCCGATAGTGCAGAAAGGAGCAGGTGGGATCGAGAGGGTGGTGGTGAGTGAGGTGGGGCGAGTGCCGGTGGGCACGAGAGCGGTAGGAAAGAGAGCCGCGGGACCGATGCGCGACGGGACGAGTGCGGATGGACGAATGCGGTGGTGACGAGAGCAGTGGGACATGATGGTAAGACGATAATGGCAAGGACTCTGAGCGGTGGACGAAAGCGGTGGCAGGCAGTGGACGAGATTGGCAGGACGAGAGCGGTGGGGCGAGTGGCGGTGGGCGAGTGCGGTGGGGCGAGTGCGGTGGGGCGAGTGCGGTGGGCGAGTGCGTGGGCGAGTGCGGTGTGCGGTGGGTGGGGCGACGTGCAGTGGGGGAAAGTCGCGGTGGGGCGAGTTCGTGGGGGCGAGTTCGGCGGACGAAGTGCGTGGCGGAGAGCAGTTGGACGAGCAGTGCAGGACGAGATCGTGGGGCGAGTGGCGGTAGGGGCGAGTGCGGTTGGGAACACGCTCGGTGGCCGAGAGCAGTGGCCGAGAGCTGGTGGAACGAGACGTGGACGAGGGCGGTGGGGCGATTGCCGTGGGTCGAGCATGCCGTGGGAGGAGAGTGGCGAACGAGATCGGGGGGCGAGTGCGGTGGGCGAGTGCGGTGGGGCGAGTGCGGTGGGGCGAGTGCGGTGGGCGAGTGGTGGGACGTGTGCGGTGGTGACGAGAGCAGTGCTGGGACGAGGATGCAGGACGATAGTGGGCAGGACGAGAGGCGGTGGACGGTGCGGTGGGGCGAGTGCGGTGCGGCAGTGCGGTGGACGAGAGCTGTGGGCGAGTGCGTTGCAGTGAGAGCGGCGGGACGAGACGGGGAGGTGAGTGAAGCACGAGCGGGGTAGAAAAGAAGGGCGCTCGGAGGGCCGGGCGGAGCGAGGCATGTGGAACGGAACAGGGCGAGACGCGCGGGAGGTGACGAGACGCGCAAAACTGTTAGAACGAGAGGGGGGAGACCTTGCAGGGAAAGTGAGAGGTCAGACAGCGCCAGAGTTTCGCCAAGCCCGCGCTGCGGAAGCGGGGCGGGACGGGAGGTCGCATAGGGGCCGGGTTCAAGGGCTTCGGGTGGGATGCGGGACGCCTGTGCGGCCGCCTATTGTCTTTCGCTGTCGCGAATCAACGCCGGTCTCCCCGGGGCGACGGACACAAACCGACCGTCAGTTGGCGGCTGATCCTGTACCGCGCGCTCATCATACGGCGTGTGCGCTCCCCGTGGGCGTGAGCCGCGCGAGGCGGGCGGGGCGTGGGCGAATGCGAAGGCGGCGCAGAGACCGTCCCCGACGCCCCCGCGCTCAAATGCAAGCGAAAGTGTAATAAGCGGGTTTGGGCAGTCGGAGGCGGGGACTCTCAACTCAATCTCTTTACTGAATACTCCGAACGGAACTTTTTTTTTCACAATGCTGTCAAGAATTATTTTGTAAAATGCTGAAATCAATACACAGAACAATAAAATAGATAAAGTTGACAAAACTCTAAAAGAATAATTTAGTCATATTTATTTTGATTTTTCAACAGTTAAAAGCTAGAACATGGAAATACCAACTCGATTTTAGAACTTCACATATTATGAAGAGCATAGCTTTTAACAATATTGTGTACTTATTTAGAAGCATTGCTAAAGTAAATGTGAAGGTAAATCATACACCAGTAATTCAGCATTTCGAAATGTGGTTTTTGAACTGTTACAATTAATACTCTTAAACGCAATACAAACGCTGTCGTAATTTATTGAAACATATTCAGTGAATGTGATCCGCTGGAAATGTTGAGCAAAAGTGAAGTACTCAGAAAATATGGAGAGGAGCAAACGTAGCTGAAGAAGATTGCACAAAGGAAGTCAAGTACTGAGACATGGTTGTTTATTTAGGTCAGACATGTCAATGTAACGGGCACTACTTCCAGTGCAAATAGCGCGCACTTGAAAAGTGAAGCTTGAACAAGTGCTTCGGGAAGATATACGCCACTGAATACCTGGCCCTTTACAGGCGTTGCATATGAGTGCTCAGTTATTTCTCTCAGAGACCATTGGTCACCATTTCCAAACCTCAAGCTAAGTAACGATCCATTTAGATGAAATGTATTTAGATGAAACGATCCATTTAGATGATACGTATATCAGTCACATTTGAAATTGTCAATTGAGTGATATTGGTTTCGCAGTGGCGTTTAGTCTATAGTGCATTAACTTCTATGTTCTGGTTAGGAAGTTTTACAGAAAAAATGTCCGTCCGTAAAAGATAGTTAATTTATTTTACATTATTGTCACAACCACAAATAACAATTATTTAATAAAACATAATACCAAACGAAAACAACGAAAGAATTTGCTATTAAAAATACCTGTCTCTTGGTAGACATTTTTTTGCAAGAGCAAATTTGAAAATAAAATACGCAGGAAGTAAAGTACGAGTAATAAGAAGTAAAATATATAAACATACAATTCAATTCTCGGTTGATTAATAGAAAACACCAGGAAAATTATTTTTCTATAAAGCCACAGTTCTTAGTTATACTTTGCGCATTCATTCCTGCAATAGCTTGTGTGTGTACATCTCCAAGTTTCCGAGGGAGAAATGTGAGCAAAGTCAGGGCAAGTTGCCCGTGCTTGCTGGAGAGCCGCACTTTCCAGGGGGGCATGTAGCTCGTGCTAGTGCAGGTTTACATACATGGATTACACGGAACGTAAATAGACTGCAAGAGAAGACGTAAATAACAAAGGTTTAGTATGTTATTATATTTTAGAAATGGCTGATGTGACTATCAAAGTAAGAGACACACAAGATAGCAAAATTGATACGTGGATTCTGCTGAAAAATATCCTAATATAGATTCGCTCAAGATATTTTTGAAGAATCATATCCCGAAATTAGATAATGTTGTATTAAATGTAATTATATACATTTAGATTTATATCGCGCAACAACACAATTACCGCGTCACTGTTATGATGCTAAAAAAATATACAAAAAATAAGAGAAACGCTTTCGTTACATACTGCTGTCTTGCATTTCAAACTATCACAAGATGACTCATTATTTGTTAGATTGTTAGTCAAATGAATTAACGAACAACTCAAGGAGCGTATATAATTAGAAGTCAGTGTAACGAGAGATGATAAAATCATCAAATATCTCCGCAAATATCCACGTGATCTCTAAAATCATTCATTTCTTGTTCCCTTCACACAAACTGGTAGTACGTACATACATCGATTATAATGCTGTATTTTAGTATTTTTTTAAAGTGATTTCTTTACATTTGGATATTGTCATAATACGTACCCCTATGATCTCATAAATGTTCATTTAAAAGTCTGAGCTTTAATAATCATGTTTGTTTGCAATTCAAAACTGGAATTATTTAGTTGTTCATTCCCCCTCATATTCTTCTCACTTTGAAAATTAAAGTTTGAAATTTATTTTATCGTGATGAAGAACTTACCACAATAATATAGAATTTTAAACATTAAAACTCTGAATTATTGTTGCTAATTATTGTTTGCTTCATTCATATCCATGGAATATCATAAGATCTCTGCTTCTATTATTGAATTTATTTGATCGTAAAAAAAGTACTTTGTATCTATAAATCCTTCTACTTTAGTACCTCTAAGACGATGGTTTCAAGATATCTAAACTACGAATGTCGATAGTTTTACCTTCTTTTGGACAATGAATGTAACGTAGAAATTTCTACATTTTATTGAACTAAACCATTATTCGCATGATCATCACCACCACCACCACCACTATCATCATCATCAATATCGATGATTAAGCCGAAAGGTGCATTTCGTTACGATAGCATATGAAGTACTATGGGAGAGGAAACAGACATATAGACACCATGCGATCTAGCTACAAACTTAAGTTTTACTTTTCGCAGAAACGTCTTATTCGAATTTGGCTTATTCCTCCTCGAGACGTCCTACCATGCACAATGCAGCCAATTTTTCTAGCGACATTGCGCTTTGCCTAGTAGTGACCTATACACTCGTAGTGGCAGTATCTTGGTTTACGTTTTACGGTAATTGCCCTGCCCCAGGGAAAATCATCTCTAATGCAGTAGCCGCAGTTCATTAACTGAATATTCTTGATGCCTCTAGAGTAATGAAGTCAAAAGAATGTCAAAAGAGTGTAATGGTAATTTTTTCAAAAATTAAAATATTTTCCCGTAACTCACGAAGTATTCCTAAATTATGTGACCGTCCTAGCAAGTTCAAGACAAAGTGCATGCAATCATAGTAAGATCCGTGAAAGTATTCTCAATAGATAATATAAAGGTCGGTGAGCCATAGGCGGTCATGGACAAAGATGCTCAAATGTTATATTTTATGAAACACAAATCAGACATTTTGAAATTTATCTTAACATTGCTCCAATTTGTCTCTATTTTTTTAAAACTCATACTGAGGAAAGTATGTTTATAAAAACGACGAGTGTCCGAGTTTTTTTCTGAAAATCGAACTTGCGCCTGTTTTATTCTTTTAAGCGTTCTTTTAGTGGCGCATTCGCAATTGAGTCCAACTGGAGAGCTGAAAAGGCATTGTTCAAATCCAAACTGCAACCTTTAATTATAATCTTTCGTAAAACAGGTTGTTAACTTTTCACAAAGTTTAACTTCAGAGCCTGCACTATTTTTATATGCAGTGAAAGTTTAAAAGCAGTGAAGATCTGAGAAAAGTAGGTACGCATTGGAAAAAACTAGGCACTAGGCGTGGCTTGAAGAACGTGAAGATTGTCTAACAAATGTTATAAAACGCATGATTTGTCATTTTCTTCCATTTCACGTTTTCGAAAGAGATTCTGAAAAGCTACCCAAATGCGCATTATTTGTTATCTATATACTTTTGATTTAATCTTTTGTGATCGTATAATGAATTACCAACACTATCAAATATAAGTAACTGCTGGTACAAAATGAATAAATTTCAGTGAGCAAAATTTCACGAAGTAAATTTCAGTACATTTTAGGTAGTACTCGAGAGTCAGAGTATTATCAAGGCCGATGAATAGTTTCTAATGGAAGTCGCTTCTCAATTGAACTCAGGCAACAGCTACCTGCAAGCTCTTGATATCCGAGAGAATCTTGTTTTATAGGACTCGATGCGTCGAAGAGTATTCCGAAAAATAGCGAACGTGGCGACTGCAGAGTTGCAGACCGCACCGCCATCTCGGGAAGCGGCGATCGCGAGAGAGCGCCACAGCTGCACCCAGCAACACTGTTCACAGGATGGCGGCTGGAGTGGAGTGCCTCTTCACTAGACGCAGTCGCAGACAATCGGGTTGCGTCAGGCTTCTCGCAGAGCTCTGAATGCGGGACCGCGACCCGCACAAACAATTCCCCCAACCCTCCCCGTCACCGTCCGCGATCTTTTCTTTCCGAGCGCGCATGGCCCACGCGTCCCTCGCCGTCTTTTTCATTGCACCGAACGAAACGACTACCCCATCGCAGCCCCACAAGTGCATCGAGAACCGTGATACTGGCAAGGCACAAAGGAACGTTCATCAAAAGGTCGTATTTGTAGTCAAGAGAGGCAAGGCGGCGGCACACCGTCTAGCATAGCTCGGTCGCAACACCGTTGGGTCTGGAACATCGTTAATCGGGATATTCTACGAGAGGCATGACGGTGGCAGATTTTCAACCAGCTACATAGAGAAGACAAATTTAACTATTGTCGAGAATTCTAGCTGCGAGTGAAGTCGAGAAAGAGGATTTGCAAAACGTTTAGGTCGAAATAGAAGGTCTGTAACGTGACCACGCAGTGTGCGCTAAATTCTCAAAATGCGTATCTGATGAATGTACATGTATGTTTTATTCAATTCATTTCTTTCTTTTGAATCTGAGAAAAGTTTTTTCAAAAAACACTTGCAATTTAGGAACAATAGTACAACAACTTAAATATTCCCTTGAATATTATCACACAAAACAAAAGTTCACTCTCTTGAAGACGCAATATTGCAATAAGAAACCGTTACATTAAGAAGAAAGGAATAGTAATAACTGAGTTCTTAGAGTTTTCTGAAATGTATGATAATAGAAATGATTGTTAATAATGTACACCTTAAGGCTAGAAAGTACAAAGTGAAGAGCGTATAGTAGCAATGACATGAATGAGAATTATTATGCATGATAAATATTGGAATAATATTTCTTGAACAAAGGAAATGGCAAGATATTGCCAAAATTATTTTTTTAAGAAGCAAATTGCTGAAGTATTAAAAGAATTCTTGCAATTTAAAGACAGTTTATAAATACGCTATTGATTAAAGCATATTATTTACGAAATATGACACTTAGATTCTCTAAACGCAGTTACCGCGGAACTACGTATAATTCCGAGAATGATATAAAACAGAGGGAGTGAACAGGAGCACCTTCAAGTCTTCGAATATTTCATTTGATTCCCTGTTATCTCAAAATCTCGGAAAAATATAAATCTTATGAATGTTTTATCGTCAGGGTTGAAAAAAAACTTATAGTTACATGCAAAAAATGCAATACTCAAATTATGCAGCATATAGTTTACTTTACTGTAGTTTAATTAATGATTGAAATATCAATGATCTATTGCAGAAAATTTTAGTGGTTGAAACAGTCTTATGGAGTAATTAATTCTCACGTTTTTAGCTGGTTTAGCAATGCAATTTTCCCTCTCCAAGTAATTGATACTCGATGCATCAGTTGACTGCATCATTTACTGAGAGAGATCATTATAGAAGAATAACCGCAATTAAGTAATGTTTCAGTAGGTGAAAAATTAATTTTTTGATAAAGAATTTAGGTACACGCTTACAGGCAACCCGCATCGAGCATTCGACAGTACAACATTCCGAATTTTCTCAAAATTATTATTTGATAGGACTGCGAAAATGACTAACATTTTCTAAAGGACAACATGGTACACGAAACGGAACTCTTCAATATAACAAAGTTCCTTTGATTCTGTCCTAATTCTCTTGCTTATGTCCTTGATGCTTTGGATTATGTCCTGTTTGCATTGTTGTATTGTTCGCTGGTCACAGAAAAAGTTTTTTCAGAAATTAAATTTACATCTTCATTTAAGAACAAAAAAGTATCATGAATCTTATAATCATCATATTGGAATTTGATTGTTTCAACTGTTTAGAAGAAAAAATAAAACATACTCAATTATCGTGCAACAAGCAAAAAAGCACATTCACTAGATAATTTACTAATTAATTGCGGCTAAATAAAGCGTTAGAGCAGAGCAGCTAAGCAGAGGCGTTCGTCTCGTAAGATGGCGTTAGTTAGTCAAACACATTAAGCATGTTTTAAAATAGTTTGGTGCTTAAAAAGTCAAAATTCATTATGAGTGTACATTTTCTTTCGAAAACTATATTTGGATCGTGTGTGTAATGGTTGATGATATACCAAAGAGTTTCATGCAATTTACCTTTGTTAATAGAGACATGTGAAAATGCTAATTGGCACGTGTTGTAACTTTATAAGAACATTGCTTATATTTTGTATGAGTTTGATTAGCAATAAACACATTCATATAATCAAGTCTTCTTACATCAGTGTGATAGGATGTATTTTTTGAAAGAGAGCATTAATACTGAGCGATATGATGAATTAATGCACATATATTAATATTTGCTTGCTAAGGTAGATATTGCATTCAGATGTAATTTAAATCCAGAACATATTCTACTAGAATCAATTGTATTCAATTTTACCGTTTTGTATGAAGACCATGGAATTTAATAAGTTCTAGTAGTGTTATACACGTTTATTACACGTTTGTATACATACGTAGTATAGACAAAGTTATGTAAAACCGCGGAAAAAACATTTCGACATTTTAACAGAAATATACGTTTTGTGATCCTCTGTTACCAAAATAGTGTTTAATCAAAACGTCTGTTTATGTTTGTGAACAATACTAGCGTCTAAACGGCTCGTTGGATTTTTTCAAAATGAATCTTTTTCGATCGATTCGCCAGATTCAAAGTCCTGCAACATAGAAAAGAATTCTCCGAATTTTAGATATATTATTTACGAAACCCCTGAAAAAGTTTCAAAATTTTATCAAACATGACTTCACAGTTTTCTGTAAATGTCTTGTAAGATTAGAGCAAAATACACTTATAAAGATGGTCGAGGTCCGATTTTCACTCATAGCTCTATTTTTCGAAAACTTGCAAAAGTTAATTTTTGGGGTCCTTTTGTTAAACTATATTATTTAAGATTTTTGGAGATTTCTACTTATATGAAATTTATTCTTCACAATTAGTTCTTTGATTAATGTCATATATTTCCAAAAATATTAGTAGTATTTACCTAATTTTGTGTGAAATATGAGCAATATTAAAAATAATAAAAAAAAAGATTTCCTCAAACACGGATCAAATATATGTCTTTTAGAACGTGTCATCCACACCATTTTGACCTATTCTTTTCATAAATTACACAAATATATTTGTTTAATGTAACTCTCACTTATTATTATGATTATTGGCGTATAGGCCATTTCTGACCACGCTACACGATTAACGTGTGTAATTCTTTTTGGATCAGCTTTTCAGCTGCATCCTTGGATTACCACAAGGTTGTTACGCCTTGTAGTGTGAATTATGAGATGATAAGATGATGATAGGTGAAGGGACAATCACAAATACGACCATTTCTACGCAGGAATGGAACCTGCAGCCCCGTCGGCACAGACGACGGTTGCCGCAACTTCTGCGCCACGGGGCCGACTAACTCTTACTTGTATTATTAATGTAACTCTTGTTTGTATATTCATTACGGACGTTCCCTGCACATAGTTGCATTTGTAAATAGAAGGGCCTCAAGTGGTTTTTATTGAATTTTCTCGAAAAACTCAAATGTTTATGTGAGAACGAGCACACCTCTGCGCTGTTTCATAAACGTTCAATGGGCATTTTCTCTAGAATGGTTCGAAATATTACTATGAAAATTTGTATATAGGACCAAGTTTTACTCTTCAGTAATATTGTTAAAGTCCTTTTTCAATTCTACCAGACACCGAAAAATTGAGAAAACGTGAAAATATGTTGTCTAGTATAAAACAGCTCGCAACTGGGAACAGGGTGGTGCAAAACCGGAAACCTGGGCTTGGCAGAAGAGATAAGGAAACTAACTAGAAGGATAAAATCTGTGCCGTTCTATAGCACCACTTTTTCATCATTGCAAATTTGTACGCGTATAAGCAGTGCTTGATCTATAAAAATTTTGGTCCTGAAACGCGCTCCAAATGAGTAATTTAAAATAGTTATTTATGTATAATAAAATTTAATAATTATAAATCATACTTAATAAAAATTAGTGACAATTGTAACACTGACTCTATGCGAATGCAGTGAAATAAGAGGAAATAAAAAATAAAAGTTTGTAATGAAAGAGTTAAATGCAAAGTTATTTAATTGTGAGTCTACGAAAGTTGATGGAACTAAAAATAAAAAAAATGCAAGTGTTTGTGCATTGCTTTTTGTTTGTTTCATTCCTGATTTCTTACCGAGATACCAGATTGCCGTTTCGTCGCATTCTGCAAGAAATTAAGCCCTGTATATAAGGTAATTTAATGGCAATTGCTCTTTTAATTCAGCAACGAGCTCATTCAAAATGAATGTTACATGAAAAGCATTGCCTGATCGTCCGTATGACAGAACATGTAAGCGATAAGGGAGATGTTGGGCTGCATGACAATGTGTTAATTCGTGTTGTTTGTCTACTATTTTTATTTGTTCCAAATTTAATATATCGTGCGTTTACTTGTTATAAACTCTTTGTTCTTTTTATTGGCACTAAAATAAATAACCCAGCTAGTGAGTTCTGCATGTCATCCGCATTGGCAGCTTACAAGGGGCGCCACGTGCTCTATGTTGGATTAGCAGCCCAAAGGGCAAACGCGCAAACGAAACGAGAGTCGGGTGGGGCCCAACTATGTACAAACGCCACGGGAAAACATACTACAATCATCGGGCGGCACCACCCGGCACAGGCAAGCGGCGCAGGCGGCCACTGCTCTTCCTCCCTCTCCCTCTCCTTTTCTCTTTGGTGCTGTCTGAAAAACAGCGCGTGGGTGTCAACTGTGGCGACAAAGCTTTGATTTGTACGCGGGCGCAAACGACGGTGGCGGGGAAGTGGC
>BOPP01000325.1:247563-282875 GCA_017312745.1 Gryllus bimaculatus | reverse complement strand
GGGACGGGGGTTGGGCTGTTGGTGGACGAGTAAAGGAGTGCATAAGGTGCAGGACTGACGGCAGAGGGGGCTGGCCTGTGTCACAGGGCAGAAATGAAAGGGCAGGAGGATAACGGCAAGGACCAGTGTGTTAAGGGCGCGGACAGAAGCAGGGGAGCAATGGGGTTGATGGGCAGTCGCGAAGCGGTTAGAGCGTGGTCGCTTGGCCTGTGTAGGGCGCCTTGTGTATTCCCGGACGTTGGTTCACGGCTGGCTGGTGGGAGTCGCCGGCCCAAAGCGTGCAGCTGATTGGTGGATGAAGGCATGGTTGACACACAGGGAATGATGGCTGGTGGCGGATTGGGCATATGAGAGACGCTCTCTGCAGATTGCGGGGATTTGTTGACGTAACAAATTCCATAACCAATCTAGAGCAACACCACGAATTTCATACGAAGGTAATTTTGAGAGTAAAATGTTATGATCAATAACGTTTAAAGCTTTTGAAAGATCTAAAAATATTCCAATAGGTGTTTTTTTATCTATGGATGAGCGGACATCTTTAAGAAAAGAAAATATGGCTGTTTCGTAGATTTTGATTTTCGAAACCCATGTTGGCAATCTGAAAACGAGTCGTGCTTACTATGAAATGTTTCCATTCGTATGTAAAAAAGTCTCTCTAATATTTTTGAAAAAAGCGACAAAAGAGAAATTGGCCGATAATTTTGAATTTCATTTCTGTTGCCTTTTTTGAAAAGCTACTTAATCTTAGCTGTTTTAAAAATATCTGGAAAAATTCCTGTGCATACGGATACATTAAATATGTAATGGCGGTCGCGCAAATCTTTAACAAACAATCCGGAAATTCATCTAAACCGGCTGTATATTTATTTTGTAGTCTACCGATTATTTTCAGAATTTCATAGGAAGACGTTTCGGAAACAAACATCGTCCCTGAAATTTTTTGCTATTCTCTCTGTGATAGTGAATCACGTATACATAATAAAGCACAATATGGTTTCTTATATACATGGATATATTAATAAACGTTACAAATGTCTGCGCCTCCTCTATAGAGTAGTCGAAAATGATCACTATCGCCAATGAACAGGTAGTGGGTAATTTTGTATTACGGAGTTATAAGCCTTCATGTACGTGGGATTTCCCCCTGATTTTCAGGCAAGCTGCATGTAAAGATGTTCGGCAGGCCATGCTATGACGCAGTTGAGTATTTTTCAAGCACGTGCTGAACCTCTGTGCATATGCGGTTGCCTAAAAATCAGGGGCAAATGAAATGCCATATATGCATCTAACTGTTATAGGCTCCAACAGTTTTCAGCATTTGTTCTTAGTTCCGTGTATATAAGCAACCATATTAATTTTATTACTGTCGTAAAATATGCCTTTTGTTGGAAATTTGATATTGAAAACTTCTTGGCTCACTACTCTAAATCAAACTGTATTCTCTCCACCTTTTCAGCAATTATAAATACGATTTGTTTTCTTTAAAAGAATGTACATCTAGAAGCCACCGTAAATAATATTTTGCAGAGGAGAAACTGCAGACACGTCTATGAGCCAGACCATTTCTCATCTCCCGAGGAGGGGAGCGAAGCAAAACATTTCAAATCAACATCACAAAGCAATTCATTGTTTTAATGAATGGAATAAAAAAAGCGGCCGAAAAGGGGTGGGTAAACGGGCAGCTGCGTCGGGGGAGATGTAAGGAGTGGGGTCAAACGCACGGAAGGCGAGTGGTCATATGACAAATGTGACAGAGAGAGAGGGGCGTGTTAATGGCCGCTTTATATGAGCAATAGCCAACTTTCAGAAGAATCACGCTGGTAGCTGTTACTGAAATATCACTTTGTTTACTACTATATCACAATTCCTGTGTCCTTACAACTTACGTATAATAAATCGAGATATATTTTTCAGTAATTGTTGTGAAATATATCATGGGTATTTGTCCAGCTGAAGGAGAAATAAAAAAGAACCACCAACTTATGCGATTATGTACCATATTATTGACTGAAGAGCGAGGGAATCTCTATAATAGCACATTAAGAAAATATGCAAGCTTTTGAATAAGTTTAAAACAAAAAGTCTGACAGCAAGGGAAATTAGATTCTGAGAGAGAAAAGCAAGTAATGAGAGCAATAGAGAGGGCAATAAATCATGATATTTTAACAGAAGACTGATAATTTATCTTTTTGTTAATTACAGCATACTTCTCATGTATTTAATGTACCATCAACTAGATGAAAGAACATAACCGGAGCGAAAGACAAAGCAAGAATTCATTGTCGAGTTTCTCCAATCATTTCGTGGAAGATCTCCTGAATAGGTCGGTGATGCATGGTTTTATATCACTTACTGGTAGCGTTTATCACTTGTTCATAATAAGGTGGTCAACGGTGAGGTGCACATTCTCATCTTGAAGCTCCACTAGTGCTCCGAGGAACCCCGTGGAGACCTTATGATTTAACTGTAAGAATAGGTACCTGTCACTGCACATTTTGCAATTCAAAATCCTTTAAATGAATTTTATGATGGTTTCGATGTTTAATTAATAGTGACAAATTGAAGAACTGAAAATTGAAAAATTGCTAAAAATAAGCTCTTTGAATATTTAACATGAAAAATTTGGTCATCAACCCTATTACTCAAAGTTCGTGTATGAATTTGGTATAGTTATGGTATAGTTATCAGTAATGTTAGGGAAATGACGGAGAGTATTTAGAATGTCGTCGTGTTGCTGTTGACATTGTTATTATTATTGATCTCTTTAATGTCGAGATATATAGTTGATCTTCATGATAACAATGGTCGCTAATACTAAAATTTAAAAAAATCATATATCATTAAAGGGAAACAACTATGGTAAATGACACAAATGTGCAGCATCAATACCTTGGTCGACAGCGAAGAGGTCGTTGTGATTCCACCCCCACTCCAGCGGAGCAGGACTGCGCACTGGTCTCGCGCTCTTCGGAGGCTCTTGTCGACCGAGTCCCGTGACGAAGTGATCAGACCGCTCCTCCACCGTCTCTCACAGGGGTGCAAATCCCGTGATCAATGTAGAATTAGTCGAGAACAAAACGATCGAAGATCATACAAAATAATCTACTGGTGCATTTCGTTGGGAATGTAAATCATTGTAGCGCCTCGAACACGCGGTCCAGTTTTTCTTCAGTTGGAGTTTTTTAGACGACCACAACACCAATTCTCTTCTGTAATCTTTTACGATATTTCCCCCTTTCCCAATACTTCTTTCCTTTGCCCCATACTTTTTCCCCTTTTCTATAGAGCAATACCAATTATTCATCACTCGTTAGTCGTAAATCACAAAGGCCGAGTTGGGCATAAAGAAACTCGTGTGTCACAAGCGTACAAAAATATCTAACAAATATTAGTATTGTGACGTACCTGGGAAACGGTACTCTCACGACAAATAAAATGATATGAAGGACGGGTACATTCTCGTGAATGGGCTTCCATGGGTTTGACGCTGCATTGGAAGAATGATCGAAGAAACTCTTTTGTGCAATTAAAAGTTTAATGATTGAAACACTATGTACAAAAAAATTCTTTACAATACGCAGTGCGCAAGGCCTTTAACGATTCGTGCACGAGTAACGCTACCTTGAGGCTTTCGATGTCCACCGGCTGGCTGGAGGCGAGCGGGGCCGCCGTGGCAACGGCGGCGGCGTGTTCGGCAAACTTCGGTCCGCCCCGAAGTTTGTCGGGAAATCGCTCTCCCTCGGCGGTCGACTCCGCTAGCCCCCCCGATGCAATGGCCAACGAGCTCGCCGGGGTCCACCACCCCAGCCAGTACAAGCAATGTCACATATACTAACTTGCACAACGCGCAATTGCGTTCAGTCGGCAGTTCCGATCTCAGCAGTTCTTCTCAATCCCACTCGAATGTTTGTACGGCGCGGCCCGCTGCTGCATCACACCCGGGCGGAAATGGAACGCGTGTCTGTCGGCCACTCAAACTCGAGTATTGTTTTCACTGATCCCGGTCCTGGTGCGCACTTCCATTTCTCCTAATCATCTGATTATCAATTTTTATCACCTCCAATCTCCCACTTAATGGCTACAATCAATTCCAAACTGTTGGTAATATCACTATAAACTTGCTTGAGGCAGCACAGCCCGTCCGTGTTGCGCTCGCGGCCTCTCTGCCGATACTGCCCAACCGTCACTCGCCTCGCCCGTCTACCCCCCGATTTGACCGTTGGTGACAGCGGCGGCGGCGGCGTTACTATGCTGATCGATTTAGTGCTTCTTTTAATTAGAATTAGTAATCAATTTTGATTGTTACTATGCAGAAACGTTCTTCGTTTCAGTATTAATATTAATAATAATAATAATAATAATAATAATAATAAATAAATAAATAATAATAATAATAATAACCAATAATGGCGAGTTCTGATGAGCGCTGTGGCGAGAGCAATATCGGCGCGTGTATCAGCGTGAGACTGGGCTGCACGTGCCGTGGTGACCAGGGTAGGGAAACTTGCCGGTCAAAACGGGGTAATGATTTTTGCGCCATCTACCACCAGTTCCGACGTGAGGCCGACTAAACGTGTGACGTCAATGCAATTCAAAAGCTGGATGTAGGCGGTGTTTGTTTTTCCGGTTACGTGCAGGCTGCTACGGCAGGTAGGTGCTCATTTTTATCGAATTTTTTCGGCGTTTTGTTAGTATGTAGAATGTCCGTGCATTGTAAGTAAAGTGAATTATGTCGCGATATTTATTATCATGTTCTAAAACATTTGTTTTCAAGTATTTTGGTCAGATGATATTAAGAAAACTGGTGCTAGACAAGTAATTGCTAGGATTTACCCTACCAACAGTGGAGGTATTTAATAATTATTTTGGAATCTTGTTGCATAACTTGTTAATTGATTATTTAATTTGTGACATTTTACACCATGCAAAATAAGTCTTAAAAATCGTAAATCCATGTAGTATAGACCTAACCTGTACATGTCATTTATTCTTGTTCTACTTTGTTTAAAAGTATTGTAGTTATATTATTTGTATGGTATTGGACACGTTTTGTAATATGTTTTATTGTATATTCATTGTTTGCAATACCCTGGTATTCCAAAATGTTAATTTTCCAAATATACATAATTCATGATTGTTTGCATTTTCTAGAATAGGGAGCACTCTATTAATGTATGATGAAAATGTAATTAGTATTTTGCTTAGGTGTACGAGTTATCGTTTCCATTCTGGGAGGTGATCTTCGAGTAGCAGTATGAAATAGGCAAGATACATAACGAATTCGACTTACTAAATTAGAAGATGGGAATGTTCAAAGTGTTTTCTACAAGCCCAGCCTGTTTGTCTTCTCAAGAACATTTTCAAGAATCTATTACAAGTGTGCAGTGAAATCTTTTTTTTCCTTGATGCTGCAAGTGCTGCTAGTCCTCTGATATTTAGAGCATATTATTTCAGATATATATTTCGAATATTGCCTTGGTTTTAGAAAAACTTTCCTAACAAGCACTGGAAATATATTAATAAATATCAAACAATTTTGAATGTGTAACAATTAAACAACTTGTCGTTTTCGGAATGTGTAATAAAAAAAACTTGTGTGTAATAAATACATATACGCTAAAATATTAACGTTTATTTTAAAAATATTAAGAATAGGTATAATACTTTTTTGATATTTCAACATACTTCAGTGGCTAAAAAGGTTAATATATTATAGATGATTTTTTAATTAAATGTAGCCAAATTTTGAATTGCTAAATGAAAATCTGAAACAATAAATCATGTAATATATTATTGATAATTATAGTCAAAATCTAATCCAATTTTTTCTACTTTTATACCGTAATATTCTGTCATTCATAACAATTCGTATTGTTCTGCCCTGTGTAGGTTTCTATGAGGATAGTTTTGTGTGTGGCTTTGTGGAAATATTGTCATGATGTGCAGTAACCAATCAGGTAGCTATAGAAAAAAATCTTGTATTGCTGCTAAACAGAAGAAAATCTGTGCCAGTTTATTTATTTTAAAGTTAAGATTGCCTAAACTGCTAGGAGAAACTGTCAAATTAAAATTGTTATATTTCGCACAAATTTTCATTTCATAAGATTGGTTTTGTAACAATGCAAATTCCCTCTTTAATCGCCAGAACCTAAGCATATTTACGGTATGCTTATTACTAACTACAAGACGAGATCAATTTGCCAACATACAAACTAGTATCATTTATAAATTTTGTTTCATTTTCGCTTGGTTTTGAAAAACTTTTACCAAAATTCAATGATTGATATTGTATGCAAAATTACAATTTATTTTCGGCTATAAAGTACCAAAAAATTAAGGCTGGTATGAATTTCAATGCATGATTTCATAACAATGATTAACTTTTTAAGAAATCATTGATTTAAGTTATTTTTTTTCAAATATTACAAATATTAAGTTATAGAGATGAAGACAAATCAATTACATAGTTTAATACAACGAATATCATATTTCTTTTAACACTTTTCAGCATAATTGGAAGAATTTCAGAAAAAAATACATGTAAATATACATTAAAATGAGCATGCTTCATGAAATGAAATAAAACTGTAGTAGTTATTTCTAATTGAACTTGGGTGATATATTAGTTTTTTATCTAGCATTTCCATTGTCTGTAGTATAGCAATTTAGGACACAATACACACGCACCGAGCTTGTTTCAGAAAAACACGATAAATCTCAAGCATATTTGTAATTCTAGATTTGGAGTAGAATGTTTGCTAATGCCACAAGTATACATCTTAGAGAAGATTAGCATTAATAAAATGGAATTTTATTGATACTCAGCTTAAGAAAAAAATTAATTTGTAAAACTAATAAAAACGGAATTTAATCTTACTAAATTTTAATATGTTGACTTTTTCCTTGGTATATTGGTAAATATACCATTTAGTGGGAAGGAACAGACAACTATTAATAGAATTTTAAATTATTTCAAAAACTGTCTAATATTGTTGTAAGTTTTTTTGTTTGGAATAAGTTGTTTTTTAAACAGTAAGAGAATTTTTTTGGATAAAGAATGTCTTTTTTCTGTACCCATGCCTAACAGGTGTGGCTACACAAGCGTAATTCCATAACGTGAACACATGAGAATTGATTTAAACCATTTAAAAGATTTTGTGGGTTAGGGCAGTAATTGCACCAGACCCTCAAATGTATAGTATCTATGTGAAAAAAACAACTAAACAAACATAAGGAATGATCAATTTAAAACTTCATGTATTTTCACTTTTTTCTGCTTTTAAGTAATTAAGCGATAGTAATCACTTTAGCAAATTTTGGTTTTAAAGTAATAACATCTAAATACAATATTAAAAATATTTTAAATCAGTAATCTGAACATAAGAAAAGCAGATAATACTCTTGAATAATCTTTACACGCGCCACAATTAATTCGCGACAAACCTTACTTTGAAAAATGGCGCCCCCAAAACGCAACAAGCTGCGCTATCTGCACAGCGGTGCCAGGTGAGTGAGGAAACAAACTCCCGCGCCTTTTAACATTGGTGAACAGGCCCTGGTGGTGACGGGTGGAGACGCTGGTCATGAACGTGAGCCCGTGGCTCCAAGAAGAGTGAGGAGAGAGGGGCGGTGACAAAATGGGGGTGACAAGGCAGCGGACAGGCTGTCCGTAGGTAAGAAGGGGCCGCGGCAGAGAGAGAATATACACGGGCAGTGGGGAGTGTCGGGATGGTTGGGTTGAAATGCCGTCGAAGGGGAGCTAGTGAGCATGAGAGACACGGGGAGCAAAAGGGCTGAAGCGGGGAGAGAGAAGCTGGACGGCGAGGGCGGCAGGACGGCGTGAGAGGCGGGGAGTTAAGGGAGGAGGACGGCGAGGATGGCGAGAGACAGCATGGTTGACGAGGGTCGGCGAGGGTGCGACGCCGCAAAACGAAATGCGGGGTCTGCAAAGGAAATTGAAGGGGAGTGGACGCGAACGAATCGAGACTGGCGTGAAGAGCATGGGCGCGGGGCGGCGCGGGGCGGCGCGGGGCGGCGGCGGGGCGGTGAAAAGGGGAGCCGTCACCGTCGGGCGCATGTTGCCGAGTCGGCGGGGGGGGGGACGGTAGAGGCGTCCCGAGTGGGAGCGCGACACGTCTGGAGGGCGAGGAACACGACACGCGCGCCGCCACCAATGCGGCTTCGGGGGGGCGCGCGGGTGATGCTAAGGTCAGGATGCCCGTGAAAGCGCGGAACGGGCGCCTAGCGGGCTGGGGGAGGGTCGCGGAGCAGACGGAGATAGGGGGGTACGAGGGCGGAGAGGCGGACGAGGGGGACGAGGGCGACGAGGGCGGAACGAGGGCCGGACGAGGGCGGACGAGGGCGGACGAGCGACGGGCGGACGAGGGGGACGAGGGCGGACGAGGCCGGGACGAGGGACGGGGAGAGGCGAGGGCGGGACGAGGGCGACGAGGGCGAGAGCGCGAGGGCGAGACGAGGGCGGACGAGGGCGGGACGAGGGCGGACGAGGGCGGACGAGGGGACGCGGCGACGAGGGCGGAGAGCGGCGGACGAGGGCGGACGAGGGCGGACGAGGGAGAGGGCGGACGAAGGGGCGGGGCACGAGGGCGGACGAGTGGGACGAGGGCGGACGAGGGCGGACGCAGGGCGGACGAGGGCGGACGAGGGCGGACGAAGGGCTGGGACGAGGGCCGACGAAGAGGGCGGACGAGGGCGGAGCGGCGGACGAGGGGGACGAGGGCGGACGAGGGCGGACGAGGGGCGGAGAGGGCGGAGAGGGCGGACGAGGGGACAGAGAGCGAGGGGCGAGGTGCGAGGGCGGACGAGGGCGGAAGAGAGGCGGACGAGGGCGGACGAGGGCGGGACGAGGGCGGACGAGGGCGGACGAGGGCGGACGAGGACGAGGGCGGGACGAGGGCGGACGAGGGCCGGCAGAGGGGACGAGCGACGAGGGCGGACGAGGGCGGACGAGGGCGGACGAGGGCGGACGAGGGCGGACGAGGGCGGACGAGGGCGGACGAGGGCGGACGAGGGCGGACGAGGGTGGACGAGGCCGGACGAGGCCGGACGAGTGCGGACGAGGCCGGACGAGGGCGGACGAGGGCGGACGCGCGGGGTGCCAGAGAGTGCCACTGATTGTGTGCGTGTGTGTCTAAAATATTTGTTAGTGAGAAAAGAGAAACATTGAACACTAAATCATCTTTAACAAAGGATATGGTTGATGGTGAGTATCTGCCGATGGCGAGCTTTGTAATGAGCAAATTGGCGTTAAATGAGATCTCCTGAACTCCGAGAATTAATTTTGACGCTATTTGATTTCGATATTCATTTATGTGTGCCAAAATTGAGACTCGAGAATAAGATAGATATGTCACAAGGAAAATCTACCCCTAAGCAATATTTGGAGATATAAAACTAAAAAAAAAAAACATTATTAAGATTGTGTGATGTTGTGGACCTCCCCGGTCTACTATATGTTTGAGATGTTGAAAAAGAATAGGATCTTAAAAGATTTGAATCACTAGACATGAGATTCATAGAAAAGTAAAATTAGCTTGGAAGTATGAATAGGGAAGAAAAGCCGATAAAACGTTCGAATGAGGCTCGAATAGAATGAGGCGTCGAATATGATGATTAATTTACATGCTTAACTTCCTTTCTATTAGTTTTAGGTATCAGACATTTCTCTTCTATAAATGAAACGAAGGAAGGCCTTAAGAGTAACGCCTGTCCATGAACAATTGCATGTCCTTGAAAAATTCAATCGTCGCTCGTTAGTTCGAAAACTTCACGCCTCTGTATTTCTACGCGCGCCCTGGAACCAGAAGTTTCCGAGAACAACCAATCAGGTTTGTTTGATGTCATTCTGTTCCTCCATGCCAAGCGACCCCCGCACAGCGCTTGTTCCGGACTGTGTTCTCTGTGCGCCAGTGTGCAAGCGTTCAGCTGACAGGCAATAATGTGGCGCGTGTATTGTCCGCATTCTATGTTGTGACCTTTTCCTATCTGTGCCTGTGTGCTGAACTTGAGAATATTAAAGTTAAAAAAGCTTCATCTTTCGATTTTAAGCTTACCCTCTGTTTGCATTTTGTTATTTTTTCTACGAGAATCTAAATGAAGTTACCATCCACTCAATCTCATTCCGTAGATCATTTTCTTCGTTTTTCACCAATTCATATTTAAAAATTCAGTGGTGAGCGAATAATAACTTTATTAAATTCTTGTTTGTATATATACATAACATGTGTGTCAGACAGTTGCTCAAATATATGTTGCTATCAAGTTTTCAAAATGTCGAATGACAATGGACAGGAGCGCAGCCGCGCGGGCAGTGCCGGCTGTTGGCGGTGACCCGCTGCCGGCCTCCGCTTCTTCTCCGAACGCTAACTCTGGCCATTTCTAATACAGTAGACGAGTGTAATTCCCATGTAATTGATAATCCTTGTCTCTGGTGTAACTATTTTGGTTGGGACTAGGGAATTTATATTCATATTTCTCTTGCGATTAACTTGTGAAGGTGGATTGGTTATTACTTATTCACGGATTGTTGATTGTTATACGCTGTTTGAGTGCTAGATTATTGGAAACATTTCAGACGTACTAAATGCGTTATCTTTGTTTGAAATACCTCGGCCGTGGTCATTCAGCTCAAAGATACTAGAAATGGAGCATCTCTTTTAATGTTAGTTGATGTTTTACGTAGTCAGAAAATTTCATAGCAACATAATTTTCATCATAGCCACTACAAAACTAAGATACAAGTCGAATAATAACCTACCATGAAACCTCGACGGGCCCATTGTCATTTGCTCCCTCTAACAGTCGAAGCAAATGTTCCACTTCAAATGCTTTTGAGCTGCAAAACTATTCACTATCCTGAGTTGGGACATGCAAAAAACTCACAAATGACCGTTTTAGACCCGACTATTTGTTCAGATTACCCAGATATAGTTCTAAGACGTCAGTATTTCTCTTATGTGATACGTGAACTTGACATTTCGGCAAATGCAATTATTCAATCTATTGTGCATGATAAACACTTCAACACATCTAAAGTGACGGTCTGTAAATTTGCTGAATGATAATCAGACTACTAACTACTTGAACTCCAGAAATTGTCCACCAGCAACTCCAGAGAATTCTTGATAATCAAATTCAAATTGTCACGTTTTTTTCGACGGTCAACAGGGCTGTGAATAAAGGGGCTTTGATTTGTTCGAGTTTTCATGTGTAAAGGTAAATACCAAAGGTGTGTAAATGTCATTTTTATAAAAGATTGAGTGAACTGCAGGTATTGGAAATTTGATTGCCTTATTATTTCCTGCGCAATGGCGCGAGTGAAAAACAACACATTTCTTTTGTACTTTCTATGAAATTTTGTACTTTCTATCAATGTAACGTTTGAGTACCTAACAGATGTAAATGAGTCGCAAGAGGAGTTAAGGTACGGGGACAAGAGTACGGGTTTCGGGGCATTGGGTAAGGGTTGCAGGAGACGGGGCTTGTGCAAGGACGTGTCGGAGGGTGTAAAAATTGCGATAGGGATGGAGGTAGTGATCGGGATAGGGATTGAGGCAGGAATCTTGTGGAGGGTGTGGATAGGGATCGCCTTGCGAACCCAGATGGAGATTTGGGTGGATATGCTAGATGAGGGAGGGTCTGGTGAGGTCGTGATCAGATCGGAGTCGGGTTGGGCGGGGATGTGGTCTAGATGCGATCGGGTTCAGTGGAGGTCGGGCTAGGTGAAGGTCGCGGTCGGTTTGCGTTGATGTCAGATTAGATTGCAGGGGGCTGGGCCTCACCTGTGCGGGGGCGAGTGCTCTCGCTGTGGCCGGCCCCCAGGGCGCTAAGACGTTCCGTGAGGCCGGTGAGGCGAAGGCGGTCGGCGAGCTTTGCACCGCTGCTCACGGCCTCCACGACGTTGGGCGCTGACCCGCCGGCGCCGTGGCCGGCTCCTCCCGCGGAGACCAACGCACCCACTTCCTACGCAAGCCAAAGGCGCACGGCCCGTCAGGCGCCCAGCGTACACACGGGGCTTCTATTCAAAATTGATTTTAGGGTAGTAGCAAGCAGATTTTGGGGAAACAAATAAAAGGAATAGCGCTTTCAACACCTCTTATAACAATGGTGAGTTCGCAATTTACGTTTTCTTTTGTTACAAGCACCTCGTGCTCCCAATATAATTTCAGTGCTCGCACTTTCACCAGCAAAGTGAAACTGAGGAGAGACTTTCTAGCGGAATGAATAACAGCAACAAATACTAACGATAATAAAAACGAAGATAACAATAATAAGAAATAATGTTGCTGATCGTTACGTTTGACCGAAGAAGGGAAACACAGGCATTGTAAGAGTAGCAACAAGCACTGCGAAATAAACTATACAAGACACGTAGAATAACAGACACAAATTCTGATGCTATTTAAGTTGAAATTTGAGACACAAAAATATTTAAGAAATTGTGGAGACGAACAGTTTTATGAACAACATCTAACAAGAATGGACAAGGTGCAGATTAATCAAAATCAATAATTTATCAATCATCATCAATTATCATAAAAGGTGAAGAATGAAGCCAGATTCTGAAGGAGTTATAATACTATAGATTTATTTGAATTCTAATACGAAGAATTCTAATACGATAATCTAATAGCTGACAAAGATCCGGCGTTGAAATCACGACATTATGATAAAGCTTTTCTCAAAATGTTCCTTGATGACAAATACCGCATCTACCAGGAACAAGTAGAAACCATTGATCATATCGTCTCATCTTGTCCAATTCTAGCAAATACCGAACACCTGACAAGACACGACAGGATGTGTAGTTACCTCCACTGGCAGACCTGCACCAACCTCGAAGTTCCAAACACATGCCCCAAGTGATACGAACACTCACCAAAACTGGTGACGTCTGTTGGTGTGTGCGTAATATTGTACAACCAACAAATTCAAACTGATCGCACAATAACGGCAAACAAACCGCATATTGTTATCCGGAAAGGAGTCAATCATTTGGGGAAATAAACGAGTCTACTTGTAGATGATACTGTGCCGTGCGATCAAAACGACGTAACCAAGGCGACAGAGAAACTTCTTTAATACAGGTTTGGAAATCAGGATCAGACGAATGTGATGCGTAATAGCACAGGTCGTACTGATAGTTATCGGAACTCTGGGAGGAACATTTGTGTGAGAACTTGGCTAAACTTTCAGGACATTCAATGATTGGGAAGTGCAAGACATTGCTTTCTTGGGAACAGCCCACGCAAATTATTGTAGAGACAACGACGTCCCTGGATTTGCTCCTTAAAAGCTGTCTGCTACCTGGAGTAAATTTTTTATTTAACCGACTCATAACATTTTTAGTCGTGAACTAGAGGAATAATAATAAATGACGAACTAAATGAGACGTTCCAAAGGATCTGAATAAAGTAATTGGAAAGAATTGCCAAGAAAATAATGTTTCAGTACAGGAGAAAAACAATTTCTTTAGAAAAATAAATTTACAATGTCTTGCTACAATGTGAGATCAAGAAGAAAAACATTATAGAAAACTTTGTTTGAGGTAATATTGCGAGAACCAACGATTTGTTCACTAAAAAACCCGAAAGAACGTCTAGGACATTTTGAGAGGAGGAACGTGGTAGTGCGGGAGAAACGAATGAAAAATTGAGGAAAGAAGAAACAGAGAGCAACTGATTGAAGTTGCATAATTGTCTCTCACAACTGGATGAAAGAAACGAACATAGTATTTTATAAATAAAATAGAAAACTAGTTTGTTATTCATTACGACAATACAAAAAGTTGATGTACCCTCAGTTTTGAACTAAATGAAAACAGAAGGACAATAAAATCTACTAACAATCACTCGAGAAAATAAAAAATCTCCGGAAATTACAATTGAGAGAACTTTGCAACCAGCGGACGGTCTGTGGCCGAGGGTTTAACATTAGTACATTCGCGGGGTATGTATATACCATTCTGTGTTTCCTGTTGTTACTTCTCGGGGATGGTGCTCGTTTAAATTATGCATTCGTTCTACTATACTTTCCGTTCCTGGCAATTGAAATTTATTTATGGAGATTATGGTTTGTATCTGATTATCACACATAGCAAAGTATGTTTGCCGCCTGCATTTCAGATTCTTTCGATGTTGAAACATTGATTCATACGACGATGTCCGGTAAGGTGTTATGTAAGCTATAGTTTTGTGTAAATTTTGTCTTCATTTTGATGTCTTAGTTGACAATCAACAATAGTTCCTATCAAATTACTTAAAACATTTGTCAATAGCAACATGGTGATAATGATTATCTGGCGTAAAGAATTAAGTAATGAGAAATCATTTTCATTTCATAATATATTACTCATTAATTAATAGATTCTTCTTTATCATGGTTTGTTTGTAAAAATCTATATTGTCTTGTATTTCTTTTCTTTGATGTAAAACGTGTATTAAAACTTCGTTTTATCTCCATTAGCAACAAAATCTGAATTTTTTTGAAATAATTCCATTTTTAACCAATTTGTTTTAAATGCTGTTTTGCTTGAAGAAATTATTCATTATTTAATCATAACTCTGACAACCTCATCATTTGAAACATTATCATTACATTACTTGATTCATAAAAGCATGTGTGAATTTATGCATTCGCAAATAATCCTTGTTATCATCCTTACATAGGCAATGCTATAAAAAGAGCTTTCAGGCCGGAATGAGGGTCGCCAGAGCTCAAATAATATATTAGTTAATGTCTTAATATTTTATATATGAAGCTGCACTGGCTCGGTGTCCTTTAAGAGTCACGTACAATTTTAAAATATAGTTGTTTTCGCGTAATTTTGCCTAAAATTAATGTCATTTATAAAATTTTTTTTTTTTCAAAAATCACTCCCATTTTTTTCAGTTTTTCTACGGATAGAAGACGGAACACGTAAAAGAATGACGAGGGTCTCATGTTCGTTGAACTCTTTGAATTTTCGAAAATTTGCCAATTTAGAAATAATGCAAGAAAGTACGTGCAGTTGACCACCACTAATTACTTTTTGAGATACGTACGTATAATAACACACACGTTTTAATTTAACGATGCTCTTGGGGTCTGCTCACTCAGCGAGAATTGTGAGCGCTACATTAGCAGGTTTTTGCCGCAGGTTCTTCTGTCTAGTGGAGTGTGACACATGGCACTCATGGACACACATGGCAGTTCTGACTACGTCTACACACTCAAGATCGGTAATTTCCTTTGAATCCTTACTACCGTATTATTCTATAATAATGCTGGGTATCTTTCTAAACTCAATTTTTCTTTAGAAACCGGGTATTAACTTATGTTTCTGTAACGTCTACTGTCTTACCTCAAATAATATCATTAGTTTTGTTTACGTCAAACTTTGTCACATTTTTCAGAACAAATGTTACAAAAAGGTTTGTACAAATATTTTTTTTCTTTCCTTCTGTTTAGTAGTTGGACAATATAAGAAAAGGTTCTAAAAATATTCCGTGCAACTCACGACTATAGGTTATGCGAGTAGCAGAGTATTAAAAGTTCTGATCCGAAATTCGCCTGGAATTGATGGGATCTTTTTGGGACTGAAACTTTGTATCTCGCAGTCAATAGATTTTGCGGATTCACAACAGCAAGTACTATGGTACCTGGTGCTTTCGAAGAACCGTGTACCGAACGATATTCATGTATTTTCCACTTCTCAGTCTACACAGTCCAGTTTTCAGAGAAATGAATTGGGAGTAAAGCTGCAAATATTGTAACTGCTTTTTTCTAAGTGTTAACCTTCAACCCGATGAACTGTGATTCTTTCGCACCATTTCATGGACGGGCGCCCCGGGATGCCATTCTTGGCTGGGGGCAGATGAGCGGGCCACCGAAGTTTAGCCCTCGTGAAGCCCACAGCTGAGACAGACCTCCGGAAGCAGAGGGTGGTGACTGTGTCAAGGTAAAATAGTTTCGCTTTGAACTCCCCCTTTCAAATGGCCTTCAAAACGAGTCCGTGCACCGCGAGGCAATGCACAAACCTAACAGTCCGTGACCGAACGGAGAATAAACAAATTAATATACTCGAAATTTGTTTATTTACTTGATACTCAGAGGAAATGGAACTTCCATATTCCAGTTGGCTGTCAACTTACGAATACCTTACCTGGTAGTACCTTTTAATCAAAATTCTTGGTTCAATTAAACTATTGACAGTACTTGTTATTAGAGAAACTATGAAATGTTTATCAAGAGGATACATTGAACAACCATCTTTAAATTGCATATATTGCCTCAAGTGCATGATATAATATTTAAACCTTCTTAAAAGTATATAAAACGATTCTTTAGGAATATTTCCCACACTTTTAGGTTAGTACTGAAAATATTAAAAATATTAAGTTACAACTAGAGCACATTAAAAGAGTTAATTATTGTAAATGTCGAATATGAGAATCGCAGTCTTACTTGTTAATAGCTAGTATGTGAATGCATAGAGTAATGTTATGCAACATGACAAATTTGAAAAACAACTTTGATAAAATTGTACATTATCAATTTTTTAAATGAAAATTCAACTTTAAAATTGGTTTTACGCAAAGTTACCTTTTAATAAAATATCTTAGCATTATTTGTAAATCATTACATTGTTCTGTTGCCAAAACACTAATATGCGAAAAGTGTTTCCATATGCTCAGATTTGGTATCGTATTATGCTTATATTTCTCGCCAAATTTAGTGTATATTGGAGGGATTCTGTACGGGTAATTCCCGTCCTTAACATGAAGTAATAAACTGGACAACCTTTTCCATTTTTTGTAAAAAATAAAATATTTTCCCCGTGATATATTTTCACAACGTAATCCAACTTTGGTTTGCTATTTTGCTCTCAAAAATGTTTTTCAGTCTTTAAAACGTCAAGAAACTGATATTTGAGTATATTATAAAATGTCACCAATGACGTCAATTGCAGTGGCCTTCCTTGGCGTTACTTGTAATACTTATCATGTAAGGTTTGATAAACAAATGTTCCTAAAAACCACCGTGTGAGACGGGTTGCGCTTGCTTCCGTTCAGAGGTTCTTGAGCCAGCATAAGCGCATTAAAATCATCATCGCACGCCTATCTGCGACAGACTTATTCTTCACATTGTACTAGACCCTTATTCTTCACGACAACGCAACCAATGAGTTGACAAAGTTTTATCACAGTCGGATGAACGGTACAAGAGCACATAAATTTACAACCATTGATTTTTGTACATTACATTAGGTTGCATTGAACATGTTTGTAGCGATATCAGGCGGGTTAGGAAGTTACTAGACTAAGATATTGTTATGGAATATAGTAAGCAGTTCTTCAGCTAAGAACTTTTGGAAAGCTACCGTTAAATAATATTTACTCCTTAGTTAAAAAAAGCAGCTCAAATATTTGAAAAACTAATATACATCTGTGTGTGTATTGGGAAGAACGATCCGTAACTTAACGCTTTAACTTTCACTTCTGTGTACTGCTATTCAAACATCAGTCGATTGATGTGAACTTCTCATTGCAGAAATTTTCTTAAGATCGTTGCTTCTTTTCTGTCATCTAGTTATTTCTATATTACGTAGCCGGGTACCACATTAAATAATGGGGTAATTTGCGAATGTGTGTTCGTCATTCTCGTTTAGAACGCTTCGGGTTCATTGTTTGGGGCAAATGACATATTATTCAACGCGTCTGTAGGAGAGCAGGAACATTTTTGTATCCTTTGAAAAACATTATTATATTATTATTATTATTATTATTATTATTATTATTATTATTATTTATTAGTCCCGAATTGGCCTTTCTATAGACCACATGAACGTGCAGTTGTACCCACCAAGGCCCAGTCATATTTTTTTCAGGGGGTCTTAGACGCTAAGAGAATATTATGTATTTAGTCAACGGATCTCAGTACAATTGCTATTTTCAGAGCACCTTCTCCCTTTATCACTCCCATTCATTCTAACAACCCACATTCCATGATACTACGCGCTCAACATCCGGTCACCGTTCATTTCCTAACAGGATACATGAGGTTATGTGCACTAAAACGAAACGCTTATAGGAAGTAACTATCGTCATTGCGGGGATGGGTCAATCTCGTTTGCTTCAATAATAACCGCATTTAAAATAAGTGTCTTTATTGGATTTTCATTACGGGCGAGAACAGCATACGATCTATTACCGCACACTACCCCAGTCCGTAGACTACACTAGTCCCACACAATTCCTGTTTGCTCAATACTTGTTTCCTTCCCACCGCTACCCGTCGCCCATTCTCTTTGCTATCTGACTTCTCATTAACACGTTGTACCTCCCTACGTACAAATATTGTAGTAACCGTAAAAATAATGTTTAATAATAATAATAATAATAATAATAATAATAATAATAATAATAATAATAATAATAATAATATCCAAAAGTTACAAACAGTGATTCACAGTTCTCTGACGTCAATTAAACAATTCTTGAATACATTCTGGTCACTTGTTAACTATAACACTCAAGCATCATGATTGACGAACGATTAATAAAGATTCGACAAAAAATAGAAACACGATAGTTACACAGGAGGACTTGACATAGATTTTACGAAACATGCATAACTGGAAATCTACTAGACAAGATGGAATTCTAAATTTCTTTACGTTCCATTTCACTCCACCAAAATTCAGCAAAGACATGCACATGACTTTTGGAAGACAAATGTGCCACACTGCATGTTAAAAGAGGAAAAGTCGAATCCTCAAACAGACTTAACTATTTATCAAATTTTAGTTCAATAAAACAATGACATTTCGTTCGAGAAAGATGCTAGGCTATGGTATTGGATTGATGCTGATGGTATTCAACAATGGAAAACCCATTCTACTTACCTCTCACCGCTATTTTTTCAACACTGCCGTGACTGTCATCTGACGTCAGCTGGGGTTACTACATTTGTCGCATAAAGAAACTTTCAGAGTTTGTCTATCAACAGCAAGAATAAGAATCGCGTTTACTCCCGTTGACTCTAAAACAACAAATCACGAAACCCCGACAATCATTTTGAATTATCCTACATATTGGGACACCATGTGACTAAAATTTTTATTCCTCGGATATTACAGCGCTGATGATGGTTGAATAAAGTGCTGAGACGACGGTAATGTAAATCTCATGTTCTTCCTTATGACCAACACACAAAAACTATAAAATCATTATCTTGGATGTGGATGTGGATACAATCATTATCTTGCAAGCCGCTCAGTGGACACGGCATGACCATAAGCGATCCTTTGCATGTAATACTGAGTACTCAGCTCACCAGTGGTAAGAAGAAAGTTTGTGGACATCTTTTTCTGGTGTAATACAATAAAAATACTTTGAGAATTTTCGTGAGAGAGTTGTTCCACTGTGGCTGTTTTTCTTTCACGATCTTGAGTCTTCAAAAGCATGTCTAGAATAACTTTTTTAGTATCGCTTGTTTGCTTGCTTGATTAATTATTCGTGTTTCCGGGAACGTCAATTGCTATGGACATTAATTCCGTAAGTATAGCGTTACATCTGAAAAAAGTCATCTCTGGAAAGCCGTTGTATAAGAGAGCAGTCCACAAAAAGTCAGATAATTACAACAAAAATGAATCAATAATAGTACCTTCCTGAAAAATCTTTCCACATTTCTTCCCGCAAACATGTCATTAAAAACTGGTTGTGATGACGCTCAAAATCCTACTTGAAAGACTCTTTGTGATACTTTTGCTATAAAGGTTGCCTAGCAACGCAAATGATGACACGATAACAAAGTACACGAGGAGCAACATCTTATTGAAACGAGAAGCGGATATGTTCAATAATTTACTTCGTCGATGAGTATACTAAGTTATACAATATTGGGAAAGATTCCCCTGCAATTCTAGTAATGAGTATTAATATTTAATTTACGTTGTGTAAACTCACTTAAATAATCAATAGTACCAAAATTAGTCAGTTCATTTAATAAAATACACATGTCAACAAAAAGCATCTAGGCTTGCAAAATAAAAGAATGTTTTACGATAATTCTACTAAAGGCTACTTAGCCACATGGGCGAATATAAAATATTTAAATATTTGTCAGCAATAAATTGTAACTTTTATTTCTTAGTGAATCGTAACATTAAAATCAAAATTATGTCTGCCTCCCTTTTATTTACTCTAATCGGTTTTCGAGTCCCTACGTTCGTTCCCATCATCGTCAGGTCTCCAGTTATTACGTTTTGTTCTCTATTCAATCAAACATTTTTACATATTTTTTCCTCTTTACTATAAAAAACAACTTTTAGCGCTGTTATTTGTAAAAAGTCAATTATTACGAGTCCTTGCCATGGCTGCGATTAGTGTGTGGATCGAACCAACACGTAGGTCCTGGAATCCGCAGTTGTCTGAGCAGAGACCCGCAGGGCAGAAAAGTTTATGAAATAACTCATTTCAGGGCCATGTCACCCGACCTTAAAAATAATATTATTTTAAAATTTTACTCAGTTTATTCAAAATATTTCCTATTGACCACATCATATTCCATATTCACATCCCCATTGGTCACATCATATTACAAAGTAGTATTCGCCTGAGTAACAGATTTTATAATTTCAAATTAAGAAATTTAAACATTTATTATTAACTTCAAAAATATTTAAGGGGGATGATACGAACTGAAATTTCCCCCTTCCTTCTGAAAATTGTTCTGGATCCCCTACCATTGTTGCTTCTTATTTTCTCTTCTAATGAAAAAAATTAGAGCGTTTTTTGAGAAAATGATTAATTTATAAATTGCATCTATTTCAAACCCCAATTACGCAAAATCTACTTGCTTTTTAAAACAAATGTACATAACAGGTTTTAAAAAACTGATTTTTTACCAACTTATTTTTTGTCTAACGCCAAACTCTCTATCTTCAATGTTGTAGTTTTGAAATGTTGCCGAATATGAAACCAGCATAATATCATTTACCGTTCCTTGATACATAGAAGGAGACATTTCAAAGAAAGAAATTAGAGAGGTTTCTGGGAAAACATGTTAAAAAAATTTAAATTGCTATATTTCCCGCAAAATTACACGAAAATACTTATATTTTCGGAAAATTCAACATGACCTTTCGTAAAGATCTGCCTTTTGAGAATAGATTTCATTAAAAAAATCATCTTAAATAGGAAGTTGTAGGGCGAATAGCTGTAGGAAGAAATCCAAAAAATTACACTTTTGGAACTTTCGAAAAATCTTGGATTACAACGAATATGAGATCTGCACCATTATCTTAGGCGTTCTTTGCGTTATCCGAGGACAAAATTAAATACAAAGATTTTGTGCCATCTTTCAAGAAAATTAAGAAAATATTTATGAGTTGTTTGTGTTGTTTCCATATTTGTCAGTCTCTATCGGTGAACATTAGCGTTTAAACCTATACGGGATTCACCACTGTGGATATTCTTTGATTGATCTCCTGAATAACGGCCCATCGAATTTGAAACTTATATAAATTTGGAGGATACTTTACATGAAGTCTTTAAAATCTTTTAGAAATTTTCTCAAAACTGGGTTCTAATTTTTCCTTTAATTGTTTTGCCCAAATAAAGCATAATTTTATTAATAATATGTCTTATGTCCGAATTTAGAACCCTTTGACATTTCGAAAATTTAAAAAGTATAATTTTGGATGCATCATAAGCGTAGTTTGTAACTAGTCGTCAGGTCTGGTAAATTATACATTTGCTCGAAAGTCTGAGTTTGAATTCCTTTGGTTGAGGGTTAGAACGATTTTCGTAGTATTAAGAAAACTAGTATTAAAAAATACGTAACTGTTGCAAATAATACGAGAAAGCATGTTGTTGTCGTTTTGCTAATTTCGATAACGATCCGTCAGACGACTGTCTCAGGTGCTTTTTTGGGGGGGGGGAGGGCGTCCTCGTTTATCCTCGCGGACGGCGAGCGAAGCTGCCTCACTGCAGATGTTCTTGGCAGCAGTGGAGGAGTTCAACACGCGTGGGCAAGCGTAGCTATTTCCACCAAATGCAGCCAGGCGAAGTAACGAACGGAACAAACGCGAAATACTTTGGAGGGGATAATTTCCTTAAACGTTTCGTTTACGCTAACGATTTGGTGTGTATTTCCTCTTCATACTGGTAAATATTAGATAACAGAATGATATATAGTATTAACGTGAAATAAAATAATTGAATATATACTTCACAAAACACGTTTGAACTTCTAATTAATCCTGGATATAGAACATTCTCTGGAACTCATTATCTGGAACCTCCCTCTCGATTTTCATCAATATTGTCTACAATACTGAGAACGAGTGCTGAGGTAATGGGCTGTTTAAGTTATGTATATTTGCTTGCAATAAAATGAAACTACAAGAAACTCCGGCAGTCATCAAATGTGAGACTTTCGAAGCAGATGTTACAAGTGACTTCAGATCCAAATACTGAGCAAAACAAATGATTAATACTGAATTAGAGCTACTCCAAGGTATAAAAGCAATGTTTACAAAAAATCCTTACGTTGAATGGAACATTTCTGGAGGGTGGAAAATTATAATTTTCCTCCACACTTTATACAAGTTTCTCATGTGAATTTAAATTTTGGTGACACATTTTAACATATTTATGTGAGTCATTTTTATTTGAGAACTTTGAGAACTGAAAGAAGTTCCTTGGATCGTTTCTACTGTGTCGAAAAAATAAAAGATCTTCCTTTATAAATAGTAAAACAGGCCTTTTCGCTGGTATAGGATGGAAACAGTGCTATTGATAATAATAACTAAAAGAAGTCTGGATTTCAGGTAATGTTCTAAAGGAAATTTGTGATCAATCACACGAAGGGAAAAAAATGGATCACGAAATGACGGGCTCTAGAAACAATCGAGATTACTTATATGGAACTGTGCCAGTCTAGAGAATATTATAGTTCACTACGTATGTTATTTTTATCAATTTATGATCCAGATTAAAATACACTATTAATCGGACATTCTGAAGATAACGTACCAGAATTACAAGGAGGATTCTGAACGAGAACAACCCATATTTTTATTAGTACATTGGATATATTTTCTAAGGTGGTTTAAATATATCAAACGTTCTAATTTAATTCTTTCCAAGAAGTTACGAGGAAACATTTTATTTCCGTTCATTATTTTTGAAAAAAACAAATGATGTCTTGCTAACTGCTCAATATATTCTATGCACTTTCACAAAAGCAAACAGGGTAGTAATAAACAAAAAACAAACAAACAAACAACAAAATATGGAGGGGAGCTGCACTCAGAAATTTCAGTAATCCGTAATTTTAATATAAATGAAATTATGATTATGAACAATCCACGATTTTAGATAAAAGCCCCAACTACGAATATCTTATTAAGGTGAATGTATCTGCAGTTTTTTTTTGTTCTCCTACCTTGAAGATGCATGATACAATTCAGTATTATCAGTATTCAGTATTTATTAGCATTCGGTATGAAATTTAGTATTTAGTGGACATTTAACTTAGCAAAGAAGGAAAACAGTTGCAAATAAATATTTAAAAACTAGGTAAATATAAAACCTATTAAACGTTACCACTAATAGGATTAGCAAAACAAAATGTTTCAAAATTTCTTGAATATTGCTCTAGGAAACATCAGAATCAGTGACAGCATTCCCTTACAATGAATCAAAATATATTAAGCTGCACGCTCTGATTAATGCGGTGTTCCATCACAACACTAATCTCATTTCATCGATAAAGACGATGAAGCTCCGACAAAGGCTCGAATCGATTTCGAATCGAATCAGATGAGCGCAGCGCGGCACCGCAACGCGCGGCTGCCAGCCAGTCTTATCTACGGGTCGTGATTCCCAGGTCTGCACTCGGTCACATGCGCCCCGCCGCACCAGCCGCGGTCTGCTGCGCCGGACCGCGCCGCGCCCCAGCTTCGTAATTTCATCGTCCCCGGGCGGCTTTTCGCCTCCGATCCCCGATCCGGCATGCCACTCCCCGCCCAGCTCAGGCACCACACTCGACCCTGACGCGCGGTCCACTCTGCTCAATCCTCATTCTCTCGCCCCGCTCGGCCCCGCTCGGCCCCGCTCGGCCCCGCTCGGCCCCGCTCGGCCCCGCTCGGCCCCGCTCCATGTGTGGTTGTGTAAAGCACCTAAGTGTGCAAGTAAGGGGAGAGCATAGGACAAGGAGGTAATGCGCGCACCACGGTCCATGTGTTAAGCGTACTGCTCCGGCGTTCTACAGATATTAATAGAAATACACGGAAAATTATCAATCAGAGTAGCCGGCTGCTAGAATATTCTCCTCGATTCGGCGGCTGAATTCACCGACTTATTTAGGTAGTGTCGGAAAATTTGCTACACCGTCCAGACACGAACCCTAAAACCACCCAGTCGGAGTCCCTGCAGCAACAATGGCAATGTTGGCTCTGAATTAAACTCTGGCGATCGCGTTTGGTAGGCGCACACCGCTCCTCATTCTGTTTCCTTCCCGTCCGCCCGCAGCCAGTCTCCAGCGTTGTTCTCCCCCTCGCAGCAGCTACTTCAAAGGCATGTAGAATTAACCGAGTCATTTATAACTTAATCCTTGCGGTGTGCGGGAGCGGAACCAGTGAAGCCAACGGGGGCAGAGAGAACGCGCGGCGACAGAGTGCAAGGAGTAGGCGAAACGGCAACTGAAAGGAAAAAGGGGAAAACAAGGGCAGAAATAACGAAGGGAAGTAACAGGTTAAGGTGGATTAAGTGGATTAAGGTGGATTAAGGTGGATAAAGAGGTTCTTGAAATAATTTTTGAAGGAAAAAAAATTGCGACAGATAGTAATAAAGATGATTATGCGAATGATAAATAGTGTCACAAATAACAAGAATCTCGACATTCAATTACAACGATACCTCTTTCTTAGTGAAAGAATATTGACTAGGACTCTATTTTCAACTACGATTCTTATCTACAAAGTTTGGAATTCGATTTGATCTGGAGCGCAACAATTAGGAAATGTTGGAAGTGCGATAGCTTTTAGAAGCAACAATGAGCACTGTAAGAGTTTAAGATACTAACATTATATAAGAACATTGAAAGATTATTATTATTACATTAATTTTCAATTATGGAGTCAAGGTAATAAGCGTCATCAGTGCAAACACCAAATTTCTAGTACTTAAACTATTGTAAATAAATTAAATATTAAATTTTATTAAGTGTAACCATTGTATTTGAAATTTTATTGTCAATAAAGTACTACTAATTCACTATTTTACGCAATATTTTTCTTCTATAAGCAATGCCTGTGCACCCGGCTTCCGTGGCCCTCTTTATGTAAGCTTTGCCGTCACTTGGTGCATCAAAGGGATATTGTATTCATCAACTGAGAAACACATTCAATTTACTGTGTGTTTACAACTTTCTCGACATTAAAGCACGATGAACAGCGCCAGCGCCGTACATCGATGAATCACAGGATTACGAGAACTCATTTCCTTTCTCATTTCAATACTCATTATGTAATAGTACGCTGACGCTTTATCAATATTTAAGTCAGTGCTTCTGCCAGTTACTGTAACGAGATGCCAAGAATCACTTGCCAAGAACTGCTGGGGCAGATGTTCGTAGCTGAGCAGGATTAGAGAAAATACGTTTATTGCCAGGGAATTCAGTGATCATTATTCGAGTTGGCGAGGACAATGAGATATTTGAAATAAAAATAGCTCACGCTATTCTATTTTTATTTTACCAGTGCTCATTATTGCGAAAAATTATCTCCAATGAAGTGCAATGTACCATCATTTTCCCAATAAAAATATATGATATTCTGTCGAGAAAATTATATATAACTGGCAAAAAATTATATTCGCTTCATGTAAAAAAATACACCCGCTTATCATATCAATATAATTTTCGAGATAAAATCCGACTGATTTGTGGGCCGATCAGAGGGGGTTTATCGATTCATTTAGTGTCAGTGACAGTGGCCATGGATTCAGTCTCTGTACGGAGGTGATATTTCTGTATTTTCTTTAGAGAAATCACTAAAGAGTTGAATTATCATTCTTTGGACATATTTTCATCGATGGTCACGAGATGTTCTAAACAAATTTGCTTCTTTCTTTCATAAGTGCGGTTAAAGTTATAGTCTAGTTGAACACGTGAATCCGATGATAAATAGATCCAGACATTTGGGCGACACATCAATGAGGACAGATCCCGACCACTCGGCTACTATTGTCACTCCTTCCCCGGTTATATCTTCTTGGTAACATTGCGCATTATAACACAGACAACAGCCGTTGAAGCTACGTAATTAGTCCTCTCGATTGCAGCAGGCGTCTTTCCTGAGCCGTACAATGGACTCGGAGTCCAGTACGTGCTCCACGGGTCACAACGAAGGAAAAGTTTTGTGGGATATGTATTGCAATGAGTCATAAAGGCTCATCGCACAGCGCGACCCTCGAGTCACGCTGAATTATTATACTTCGAGGCAACGAGTGCCTCTTTCGCGCATTCGACATACACAGCTGCACGCGTGCCGGTATCCCTGCTCGTAACCGACCCCGAAAGCACCCTTCCACCCCTTTGTGCAACAGTGGGTGATGGACGGGCAGAACTGATGCATTAAGAGGCGACAGCAGCCTACTGTAAATCAAGACCGGCCTATGGAAAACTTCGCATGTAACTTTCCGTAAAGTTTTGCGACGGGATAGGTCGCGCATCTTGCGAGAGGGGTGGGGGTGGAAATCGCAGAGCCAAACGGGCGTTGGAAGGTCTGGACAGATAGAAATAGACTGTCGAAGTGAGCGGTCGGCTCAGAGATTTGTTTGAAATTTTAACGGCGACTACCGCCGCACGAGAAACTGGTAATAATCTCGAGCCAGTAATTCCGATAATTCCAGCATCGGAATTTATTCCGAATGCCGGACTAGAACAATTTAAAAAACACCCTTCACGTATACGAGGGGGTGTGAAGCATTGATTCTCATCTGCTAAACACTACGCGGTCCAGGCGACGTTTGACGACCTGTGACCCGCGCACCGAACGTTGCTGCCTCAACTCCACTGAACCCTGGGCGGTCTCCGACTCAACCAGGCGCAGCGTTCCTGCCGGCTACCGGAGAAGTCCATGGCTATTCGGCGGGCCATATGGTGCCACCTACTGCCAGTTGAGTGTGTAATCCTTTCGGAGGGAAGTATCTAAATTCCAGCCATCACATTTCTGTAAGTTCATGTATATTCAATTAACCGTCAATGTAAAAGAAGATCAACACGAACAATAAACGTGTCCCCGTCGTTTGGTCGGATAATTTTACTTGGAAAATGTTTATTATTTAAGTAATAGGTTAGTAAATGCATCCTCCGACCCAGCGCCCACTCCTGTTTGTCTCGACGCCGGCGCCCAGATATAGGTAGGCATACGCTTGGCGCCCACATAAATAAATTTAGCGCACGCCCCGGGTATCTGGAAATTACTATCGCACCTTAAGTGTGACGGCACCCCTATGATAGTGCAACTCACTGCGACACGAATATTCACGTCAGCGTGGTCCATTACATTATTTACACTAAACAACGAAAAGGATGAGACACCTGAGTGTGAGTAATCAATTCAGTAAAAATAACTTACATGCATTGTCTGGCTATTTCTAAATATGTACGACATTCGAAAATTTTGTAGTCCAGTATAGGCGATGGATTGCTTGATAAGCGATTCCTCGCGCGTCAACACTTCAGATAATTTGTTCAGTACGTGTAATGCATGTTTTCATCGGAGCGGTGGCGGAGATATTGCTCTGTTGGCTGCCGAGATCCGGCGCCGTCCATGGTCCATGGCCCATTTGTTAGGTTATTGTTTCGGCATTCGCCTGGGGTTGATCAGAGAAACAACGCAAAAGCACTGATCAGAGCAACCGGCCACTAGAATTCTCCTCCAAAAAGTAGCTGAATTCGATCTAGTTGTAAAGCCAGTGTCGAAAATGCCACCACAGTCGTGACTGAAACCCAGGACGTCCCTCTCACAGGCACTGCAGTGATATCAATTGATGTCGTTGAGCACCTTTGCCGGTCGATGGTGGAGTATATCAGTGTTTAATCACATGAGAGCGAAGGCTACAAATTCGCATCCTGCGTCGAACATGGCCATTTTGATCGTGTGATATTGACGGCTTCTCCTGCCCCTCGCAGTCCCCCATTGTCCCTCATCCATAATCATCGAGCTGCCTCCATCATTCACAGAGAGGCGCAGAGAGTTTCAGTACATCAACTGATGTCACTGCAGAACGTCTGACTGGGAGGGTCTAGGTTCGACTCCCGACAGTGGTGGGGTTTCTACACTAGCTTGTCGAATTCAGTCGCTCTCTGGGCGAGAATTCTAGAGACCTGCTGCTGTGAACGATAATTTTCCATGGTTTCTCCGATAAACACCAGGCGAATGGCGGAGCAGTACCCTAACAAACGGGTCACTGACCGCGCGCGATCAATGTCCTATTCTCACCCCTTACATGCACTATACTCCCACACATTCGGGAGACCTGTGGGGCGGTGCCCCGCCGGTGGGATATACCGAGTTGGGGGAAACCTCCCTAGCCGACGGTAGTTCGACGCCGGATCTCGCCTTCCAGCAGGGACAGATGGCTGCTACCTCCCGAGGAAAAAAACACGCACTACGCCTACGGGACTCATAAACTCATAAGTAGACGCGCCTGGTATCACAAACAGCCAACCAACCATCGTCAGGCACTTCATAAAGGCAAACCATTACCTTGATCATCTACTCTTAAAAGCGGAGGGCGAAAAGCGATATGCCCCATTCCTCAGCTACATCCTGAAAAATGTGATTCGCTCAATAAAGAAGACAGTGTGTGGCAATTAAGTTACACTCATGTATTCTGAACAAATCGATTTCCTGCAGCATCTGATAAGGCCAGGGCCATGTTCCGAAGCGCGACAGGCGCGTGGGCGGCCGCTGCTGGACGCTGGAGAGCGTCGCTAGCTCTGTCGGAGCCAACAGGCGGCTGTGCTGGCAATCCGCCCTCGCACCCTCCCGTCCTCGCGCTTCGCTGCCTTTCCGTCGTCTGCCACGTATTCGCCCCGTGCCGTCCCACCATTACCGCTTCCACGTGGCACCTTGGCGTGGCCCGTCGTAATCTCGTACCGTTGCCGCAGTGAGACGGATACGTACAAGATCTCATTGGGTGTTTGTGCTCAATTTATTTTCTTTATTTAGATAAAATAACAGGAATGGGTACTACATGCGAAAAGAATGAAAGAGATTTGCATTCCAAAGTAGGCGTTTAATATAAGCCTCAAGACAGATGAGACAAATGGATCCCTAAAAAGATAGATATCTTAAAAGCTGGAACAGGTCATAGACCTATCCTTCAAGTGGAGAAGAAAAAGAAGATAAGATATCTTAGAATATATTTATTTAGAAATCAAATCCATAAATATAGTAGTTTGTAATTTTGTAATAAACACTTAGAAATATCTCTGAATCTTTTACTCACAACAAGCGTAACCTTGTGGACGTAATAGAATCAGAGAAATGGTGGAGAAACATTTGAACAGAAAGGACGCGTTTCCCAGGAAAATATCGGAAACTTTTGTTCATCGAACTGAGGAGAATACTATGGTAGACTTATTTTGCCACCTGAAATGACGTGCCTGTATATACAGCCGAATTTTGCTACACATATTTGGAAGGATTTTTACTCAAATTAAAGTTGGTTTTTAACTAAATTGTTTTAGTGTGTGGAAAACTTTAAAGGTGATAGTTCTTCGGCAATGCTCAAAAGTACAGCGCTATGCGTTCTAAGTTTAAAAAAAATTAAACATTAAACGAACTTTAGGTGTAATGTAAAACCGCTAAATAGAAAACTACAGAATTGACATTTATAAATATGACTCGAAAACAAAATCATGGAAATTAAAGATATAATATCAATAATTTACAAAATACTTTAAAAAGAGAAAACAAGATAAAATGTCAAAAATAAGAGTATGAGAAACCAAAGGATTTTTTAGGAAGTGAAGAGACAGAAAGCCACCTTTTTATTTTATTCAATTATATCGACAATGAAATATACACCGCAATAAATACACATCCATCTGAAAGTCTACTTGCCCTTGCAAATGAAAAGGAAGCTCCCGCAGCCGAGCGGAGCCTGCCGCCAATTGCAAGTGGAGCCGCGGCAGCTGGCAGTGCTGGCAGCGGGGGGAGGAGCGGATGGAGTCGCGCCTACCTCCTTTCCCTCCCCCTCCGCACGCGGAGGGCTGCAACGCAACTAATAGGAAACTGCGGACGGCGAGTTGTTCAACCACGGCCGAGGCGCGGCCGCTTCCTTTGACCGTCGTCGCAGAAGGAGGCTGCATCGGCCAACACGCCACTACGCTCGTCGCTGCTACAGAAAAAAGAGTGCGCCTTTTCCAGCTCAAAGGACGACCATGCGCGAATGATTTGCGAAGATGAGACATGCAACAATGGACAATGCTGTTGTTGAGCGCAACACACATTATATGCCCAGGAAAACGAAACCTCATTAGTCCTTAATGAATACGGTGATATTACTTTACACGAATAGTAATGAAATAATTAATAAAAGGGTACATAATATTACGAATGTGTTCATCGGATAAATGAGATACACTTGGATCGTTTTGAAATATACGCGTAAAATTATTGTAATCATTTCTAAACATATGTTCCTCCGTTGAATGAACAAAGCTATGCCAACAGTCATTTGGCACCTAATTATGACTCGCACACTATGGAAATTGAATAAGTCTTTTGCGTCGTAGTTCGTAAACGTAATATCATTAATCTATGTATTTGTTAATTTTGTTTATTGTATATAACTTAGAATGTAATATTAATTCTCCTGGAAATGATATTAACAATATCGACACTTAAGAGGCTATGACCTCTAAAACAGGGTTGTTAAAAGAGACCAATTAATTCCCTCATAGTATATGTACGTCAAATGGAAAATACTACATTAGCGAACTTTTTCTTTCATTTAAGTGATTATCAGTTTTACAAAATATGTTCATTTTCGAAAATGGAATACATAATATAAAAAGTTCCAAATTATATTTCACGTATGACAAGGTCAACTTGGGCGCATTTTCTAGATTTTCGAGTTCCCAAACCCGTGTTTAGCATATTAAGTTGAATTATTAATATAAGTACCACTGTGAGGTTAGGGGAAATTTTGAAGTGGAATTGATTATTGAGCGATGAGCTTAGTAATAAAAAAAATGTTTAGAAAATTGATTAGTCACAATATGAAAAATGGGAAAAATGTTTTTGATCATTTGTTCAGGGTCATCCATATTCCTCTCCTCCCAAAGTCGATTAAATGTCAAAAAATATTGTTTAATTCAATACAATTCTAGGTACGAATCCGCAATCTGATTAATCCCAGTGTTCTCTGTCTGTCAATGTAAACACTTTTCTTAGATCTATATTTGCCGAATTTCACCGTTCCAATTCACAAGAAAACATCGGAATTTCAAAATATTATCAATACGTTCAGGACTTTTTCCACGCAATCAGTCTGAGATTCGACCTTTCAGGAAGATTCATTTCGTCAGCTCCCGAATATATTCACGTTTTGATTTCATTTCATTGTTTGAATTTGATCATTTTTCATCGTTTGTTGTGATTATGTGTAGAAAAGGAATGAATATAATTATATTATCATTACGGTAATTGTTATTCACTTAGTTATTTATATTTACATACCCCATTCTTTTCAAAAATTAAATGTTTATATTATTTATTAAAACATTTTAAAATAGATTGTACAGATAATCCAAAAAACGTTCAGCCCACTATTTGACTTATAAGTACGTAATCCATAAGTGCTCTTTTTAAGAGTAAAAGTGAAACCTGGGTGCGAAGAAAGTATTTCAACCGATTTTCCATGGAAGACTATTATGAATAGTTTTCTGCAATAAATTTTCCGCAGACGAAGTTGAATTTTAAATATTTCTTAAAAAGCATATACTACTACTACTACTACTACTACTACTACTACTACTACTACTACTACTACTACTACTACTACTNNCTACTACTACTACTACTACTATTACTACTACTACTACTACTACTACTACTACTACTACTACTACTACACACTATTACTACTACTACTATTACTCCTCCTCCTCCTCCTGCTGCTGCTGCTGCTACTACTAGTACTATTTACTACTGCTACTATTACAACTGCTACTACTATTACTACTACCACTACCACTACTACTATTATCAATACGACTACTGCCACTACGACTACTATTACTACTACTACTACAACTACAAATAATAATTATAATTATACCAATAATAATTATTATTATAATAATTATTATTACTTAGCCGTCAGAAAAAAATTAGTAATCAGTTGTACTTCACTACAAAAGTATATGAAGAAAAGCAATTTCAGTGGTTTTGGATAATAATCGAAACGCATTGCATGAGTGTTTTTTTTTAAAGAAAAATTAAAATTGTAGGAACTAAAATTTCAAAGAAGCTTATGAACACCAAACTGGAGAAGCAACAACAAGAGGAACGCGTGTTAAGATGCCTCCGAATAGATTTGTCATCTTAAAGTGGAAACGTCACCACTAATAATTTGTGCTTTTTCTATTCAATTCGTACCAAGAGGTAATTTTCCTCTGTAGTGTTAGTTTGTTTTTCTTTCCAAGTGCCCATAAGAAACATGCTGCATAAACAATGTAACATTTCGAGTGCAGAAGTTAGGCAAAAGAACGAGGATTCAGGCGAGGAAATACCAAAATGAGAATGGAGGGCAAGTGAATTATAAGACACAAAATAGACAAGATTTTATATTTCATTATGAAAAGGAATGCAAACAGCGGACCAATGTCGAAGAAAAACGGATGGAATGCTATTCATGCAAAGCTCGTCGGAGAGAGTGACAAGGCCAAGAGATCCAGGGGTCTGGGGAAATGGAATTATAGTATCTATTACAGAGCGTAATGGCGTGGAGAGAACTTTTCAGTGGTAGCGGAGGGGCTGACGGATGCGCCCCGCGTAAACGTAACTTCTTTATCAATTCAATACAAAATATTAACACATAATATGGATTCTATCACTTTAGCAACATCATCCATTCGCACAACAGCATCTCTGAAGGCAGTGTAAATAAAAGTTCCATCAAAGGCTTTATCATAAATTGGATCACAATCTGGTCCTGTCAGCTGAATTCGGTGTTCAGGATCACTTGATACATCAAAATACGTACAAGATCCGTCAGCCCTACCGCCAAAGAACGCTCTTTCATTGTAACTTAATACACTCAAGATAGCACTGTTTGACTCAAACCAACATAAGGCAGGCTCATTTACACCCTCTCATATCTTGAACATTAGTATTTGTCCATTTTGACAACCTACAAGGAATTGATCTCCTAATGAAGTGATACAATTAACTGCAGATTCTAAACTCTGGCTTTGTATTTCTTTACGATTCCAGACAGCAACAAAAAATACTCCTCCATCTTCGCTTCCAACAATCAGCAATTTATCTTTGGTGCCAATCTCTCGATCATTTGAAGCAATTTCAGGATCTTCAATCTTTATATTACCACTAGTCACAGTTAAACAACAACAACAACAATTAATGGCTGACTTGTGGTTTACCAAATCGGTAAGGAATGCTGATATTTCACAATCCCATAATTTTGCAAATCCATCTTTTGAAAAAGAGGTTATATTACGACCCCCTTCAACAATGCAAAAATCAGCGATGACTGCGGTGTGTTCACTGAGAATGACACGACACTGGCCAGTCTCAGCAGAGCAACCTTTCAATTGCATATCTGCTCCTCCAGACAACGCCACAATGCCCGAAGGGAAGAAGCGACATTTCTAAACATTTCCCACATGACCTTCCAAAGTGCGCCTGATCACTCCTGTTTTTGTATCCCATACTGGAAGTTTATTGTCAGTACAAGCATACACGCATAAACCATTTGGTGTGATATTACACTTTTGTTGTGTGCTGAATTATAAGATCTGTCTGGTGCTACAAAGACATACAAAGCATTTGATGAAAGGTATTTTATTTGTATGGTGCTTTTGGAAATACTATCTACCACAAAATTATCGGTCACTGTCAATGAAGGAATTCCTTTTGAAAGTCCCTGGCTTGTAATTTTTCCTTGGTCACTGTTTTGTCCACGATATTAGCATGAAACCCAAGCTTCTCATTTGGCACTCCTCAACGTTTCATTCCAATCACACTGAACAGAAATAGCTGGAGATTCTATTATTTTGTATGACATTGGTAAATTAATATTTCCAGAATTTTATTTAACCGGTATCAGCTGAAGAGGAATACGTGAGGAAGGGCTCGTTCTACGCACCTGGCATTTCTCCTCCGGGAACGAGCATTGCTATATTATTACCAATTATGCGGCGACCCTCAGGAGTATATTCATATTCGGTTACGTCTTCTAAAAGCATGTTCACAAAATCATCGAATCCTAAAAGAGTTCCTACAACTTCTTTGTCATTTTTCATGATAATATGAATTCGTGATCCTTTGCATTTATCAACGTAAAGGGGCCGGCGGTGGCGGCGGCGCTTCCCGCCGCCTCAGATGCCCCGCCGCCGCCGCATTGAAGTCGAGAACGGAGGTGGCAGCTCCGGAAAATGCACCTCTGAGACAGACGGCTGAAGACGCGACGAGGATGGCTGTCGGGGAGATGAGACTGGCGGCCAATGTCTCGTTGGTTGTGCAGGACATTGGGAGACATAACTGGCGGCCGGTGGCGGCAAACGAGTGCTGGGAAGCGGGTGGCGGAGCAGTGGATGTTGAGTTGAAGAAGGTTTTGCGATGTACTGAGTGAGTTGCTTCCCTTGGGTTAGGTGATGCGGTTGGGAGATAACGGCAAAGGTAGAGCAAAATGAGCCTGAGACAGGAAGTTGAGCAGAAGAGCGGTAGTGTGAGAAGTGCGAAACAAGGAGAAGCAAGGGAAGAGAAAGGCTTCAGAAGTACATTAATAAGCTAGGTGGTGAGGGAATAAGGGCGAGAATGAAGAGAGAGAATAATTTATTCATTTTGATTTATTTAGCAATTGAGGGCGGCGTTCCCCAACATCTGCGTCTGAGAACGAGGTGTTGCTATGGAGTTCGGGAAGAGATAGGGTGATATGACAGTAAAAGAAAAAATCAAAAATTTATTTATTTTAAAAATATTGATTATTCAACACTGAACCGATTAAGCCTTCACGGTACAAAGTGAACTTAAGTGAACG
>BOPP01000325.1:199244-244818 GCA_017312745.1 Gryllus bimaculatus | reverse complement strand
GAGGGGCAGGCGGCGGCACCGAGGGCAGTAGCGCGGGCGTGGCTAAGGCGTGGCGTTTCGGAACTTTGCGGGATCACGGCAAAAGTACAAGAGGAGTTCTGTTGAAGTCACGGCCAGATCGGTGGTGAGGTCTTTGGAGGCTGCAGTTTTCTTTAAATTTCTGCTCACATTTGTCATTTATAATTAGAATATATTCTGACACATTGACAATACTTTTAACTTATATAACTTACTTTATTAAAAAAAATACTTTATGCGGCAGTTACGGCAAATGTTAACGTTAAGGTAAATAAAGCAATTATATTCATCATCCATACGTTATATAAATTTTTCATTTTTTTTATTATTCAAGGTCCCATCAACTACTATGTCATTAGCGACTACTATTGCGTGTAACGGTATGGTAACTATGAGGATGACACGATATGATGATAGGGGTGTGACAGGACGAACACAATACAACCATACCCGAGTCAGGACTCGAACCCGCGATCCTTCCGTCTGAGATCGCTACGGCACTACTGCTTTAGCGATCTCGGACATCCGGACCGGCAGTTTTTCTGTTTCTTTTCATATAAATTCATTAAATTAGCGTCTCATGGAGTCAACAGAATTTCACAAAATTTTCCACAGAAAAATAAGAGTGCTGCAAATGCATTGCTGCATGGTTTATAGAGTCGCGTCGGAATTTGAGCATGGGTGTGTTTTCGGCTTTTGTACAAGGGCAGGAGAAATCTATTAACGAACCTGATACAACGTGTACTACGTGTTCAACAGCATATGTGTCTGTATGTGTGTTTCTGTGTGTGCGCGCGCGCTTGTGTGTGTGACAAACAGAGAAATCTGAAGCACAATCCCATTTAATACATAGAAACGAGGTTCCCTTTCTTATTTGAGATTCTATTTAGGTTATATTTTTCTTTCGCTTACTGCATACAGTATCTTTCTCCCGAAAAAATAAAGCCTTATTCTAGGAAAGTACCACAAGTGAGAATCGTAAAGAGGGGATACAGGTTTTCTTCCGATGCTGACGATAAAATACGCGGTAATCGTTTATGGGCGTGCATTTGTCATTCTACGTGATAAGTATTAAGAAAAGTCGGCGCCGCTTGCCGAATTCGTTTACTACGCTCCGGGAAGACAGGGAGGGGAAGCAGATGCGCGTCCTGGTTGGGTGTGCATCTAGGAACTGGATAAACGACTCTAACTGCGACGAGGCGAGATTTGACAACGAAAATAACGGAGGATTACTGCACGCGGGCGCTCGACGCCTGAAAAGCGAGTTCAAAGACGCTTGGCGTCGACAAAGGCGCCACAAATTAAGAAAATGTAAGTGGACTCACCTTTATTCCAGGCGGCCGCTCGGGCCGCTTGACGAACGAGAGGAATAGGTGACGGCACAGCTCCTCGGGGGCGTGGACCTCGAGGTACGTGTCCATGAAGATACGGAACCCCTCGTAGTCGATGTCCTGCATCGACAGAGAGGTCTACATGTTACTTATAAATTTCCGAAATTTCTGGGAACAGGGTTGGGGTAATATGAGGAAAAACCCATTTGGTGACCGTCAACAAAATAAGGGACCTCATTAATTTCAAATCCTGCTGCGTCTAAGTAGTTTTTGCATTTCTAGTTAAAGGGAAAGAAATATTTGCATTAAAATATAATGATATTACGGAATATCATTTACATGAACAATGTGCTTCCGTGAAGGTCGCATGGTGGCCTTTGCCTCGCCATCGCCACCCCACTGCACGATAGAAAAGAAATCCCAGCCATTTGCACAGACCTCACACAAGACCTTACCTCACCGTCTCCCATCCAATCCTTCTCATGAAAATCCGACCCTATATTCCCGATCATATTCACAACCTACTACAAAGCTATTTAAATAATCGCTCCTTCCACATCCGACACCTATCAAAAACCTCCCCCAATTACCCTATCCAAGCCAACGTCCCGCAGGGTGCTGTGCTATCCCCAATCCTCTTTTCCATTTACATAAATGACGTTCCACCAACACCAGGAATACAAACTTTCCTTTACGCCGATTAACTTGCCTTCCTAGCTTCCTTCCGCTCCCTAAACAGATCCTTATCCTACCTCCAATCCCTAAACAACTTCCACCTCTGGGCTTCCCAAAACTCTATTATCATAAACCCATCCAAATCACAAGCAATCCTGTTCTCCTATAAAACATACCCATATAACCCCCCTCCTTTAACCATTGGAAATGATACAATACCCTGGACACCAATAATATCCTACCTTGGCATAACCTCCCGCAGTCTCCTTTGTTCCCACCACATACACAAAATTACTATCAAAGCAACCAGGATCACCAATACCTTACATCCCATCCTCACCAACCCCCATATACCCACCAAGAGATAAATCCAAACCTACAATTCCTATATCCGTCCCATCCTAACATATGCCCATCCCCATTGGTTCGCTACATCACACACTAACCGCACTAAATTAACCCGCGCGGAAAACCACATCTGCCTCATCTTCCGCCCACCCATGTACACCATTTACAACTCCATACGACATCAAAACAAAATACCCCATATCCTCACACACTTCCACAACTCCGCAATAGCCCAAATCAAAAAATACATCAACAACCCTCTATTCCGAAACCTCATCCTTTCTCACTACCACATCCTCAGAACCCCAGCACGACACACCCGGAAAAAGAACCCCTTAGACATCCTCAAGCTTCCCCCTCCTATTACCTAAGCCAGAGGGCAAAATCAAACTACGACAAATTAAACTGACCGACAACGAATTGACAGAATGACACGCTGTATATGTTGACAACAAAACACCGCCGCCTCCTTTGACTAAATCCTTGCCTATCTCTTCCCTCCCACCCCACCCTATCCCCTCCCATCCCGGTCCTGTCCTTCCCTCCCTTCATCCAAAACCTTAATAAATCAATCCTTCTCTCCATAGAAAAACGAACCCTTCCGGAAACAACCCAGACGCCCGATCCCCGTCCCGTACGGAGGAGAGAAGTCAAAAACCCTAAACAACAACCCACTGGAAGCCCACTGTTGGAAGAGACCCCGCAAGGGGTCAGGCAAACACGACTTGTACATCGAATGAAATGTTGCATGAACAATGTGAAAATATCAGTAGTTTTTCTTACATTTACATTCCTCGGTGAACAAACTAACAATGAGCGATTAGCTACGGGCAAGCATTTTTTACAAAGAACTTGAAGAAGCAAACAAACCGCGCTTGCTAAGCGACGTTTGGCGGCATTAAGTGACTTGCCTCAATTATTCTTCGTCGTAATAAACGCGAGCTTGCCTTCCCAAGAGACGTACGACCGCTTCGAAAATGAAGCCCAAGGTGTTTTTGCGCGAATATTTTCTTCACGACAAGACTCCCTTCTGAGACCATCCCGGCCACAGCAAGGGGTTTTAACAAACGGCTGGAAGGGGACACACAGGAAAAACTTAAACGGCAAATGCTTTGACTTACACCTATTCATTGTATGCCTTGAAACATTTTAGGGAACTGATGCTGGTACAGATAGTATAACAAGGACATCTGCCATTACGTCACATTTCAGAAATCTTACACGGAAGGTGTAGTACCGTGTAAACGAAAAAGAAGGTCGTTGGTCTGTCGGTTCGAGACCGATTCATTAAAACGCAAGTTAGCTCCAACTTTGCAAATTATATTTTTTACGGCGACATGTCTCAAACTCAGAGTTTTATATAAATTATAATGTTCCAAAAGATCTCTGCCTGTCAGTCGTTCAGAGACACATTGCAAGACTGCCGAAGAGCTAGCACAATTTTGGAAAGTCTTTTTCGCACGAATTAGGGGCTTTACTTCGATAAATATGAAGGATAAACAAATAATGATTGCAAAAGAAAACAAGTGTGCTAGAACAGCACATACTTTCTTGCCTATATTTTCACGCACAATTACATGAAAAGTATTCAAATTTTCTAAAAATTATACATGACCTTATTTTAAAATATATCCTTGAAGAACAGACTTCATTAAGGTAATAACTCTATCTTTAATACTTAAGCTGTTGGAACACTCCGAAAATTTTTCCAATTATTGAAAAATCACGGATTTTAAAGAACATAGGACCTGCATCATTCTCTTAAACGTTTTTCACACTATCCAACAAAAAAACTAATGAAAGATGATGGATCCATTTTTTTAATTTTGAAAATGTCCTAAGGGCTTTTTGTAAAGCACCCCTAAAAAATTAAAATATTGGTTTCAAATTAAAGAGGCCGTGACATAAGCTAAATCTATTGAGGAATATAAATTTTGGAGAAAATTGGCTGAATGGTTTAGCCGTTAGCTTTGATCACACACGGACGGACGGACGGACAGGCAGGCGGGCGGGCGGACAACAGACGATTTTCCGGTATCAACGACCCACAAAACATCGATTATGGCTACATCACGTGTAAGAATATCGTTTTTCTAGATTTATCAACTGCAACTACGTAAACCAGAAAAGTGTTCTCAAGAAGCAAATTATGTTTCCGCTCCCAGACGAGATTCACGGCACTCACACCACTACGCCACAGAAGCACCGCATTTAATTTGTGATAAAATTGCTTCAAATGTTTTCAATACATTTTCTCAAATTCTTTATTATTTATGAGGAAACAGAGAATAGTGACAAATAATACTCTCCGACCAAGACTGAAACAAGAGAACTTGCTCTCCGAAGAGCTGAGTCCCAAAATCACCAATTAGCCACTTTGGTCACCCGGGTAAATGGGTTTTACACTTACATAATAGTAATAAGCGTGTAGTGGTTTCAGTTCTAGGATTATGAAGCCGAAAATCGAAAAATGTGAAAAAATGTCCTCTGGGCGACCGAAAAAGATATCTGGGAAGAGAAGTCACAAGAAATCATAGTTCAAATTAAAGAGATCAGAAAACTAATTACTGCGAGAAAGTCTGTGCCATTCTATAGCATCACCATTTTTTTCTAAATTTAGCAACAAGATGTATCCACTGCTTCGTTACCAGGACCCGTCAATAAGATTTTTTATCGCAATTTCGGCCTTTTTCCCCGCATGATTACATAACCTTTTCTTACGAAACATTCGTAAGGCAAGAAAGTAATAATTTCGGAACCAATAGCGATATCTAAGTTCTTTCCATGGGTACACTTATAATGTATTTAAATTTAATTTTGATATATTCATTATTTTACTTAAATCAGTTCATGCCTATGCACAGACAAACGAAAAATAGATTTAATAGTACATTCGTTTTACAAATCGAGCAAGACATGTGAAAAAATGTTTAAAAGTTGAAAATTCGAAAATTACATACATACACTTTCAGTTTATTTATCTCAATAAATTCTATTTGTAATTAGAATTGTTTCAAATGGTTTTCTATAAAATTTATGGAATTCTCAATACTTTCATGCGGCAACATAAAATTGTGACAAATAGTATTTCTCGGGCCAGACTCGAATCAGCAATCTTCCAATCTCCGAAGAGTTTTGTTCGTAAACCACCAATTAATCACTACTGCCACGGGGTAGTACACGAGATTAACAAATATAATAGTAACAAATGTGTGGTTCTTTCAGTTCTAGCACTAGGAAGACAAAAAATACAGAAAATGTATATCTGGGAAAATGAGGTACAATCAAAAACCTAGTTCATACTATAGATTTGCCAAATAACTACTACAAAAATGTCTGTGCCATTGTCTTGCACATCTCGTTTCAATTATGTATGAATTGGTTGTACGTTGTTAAGTACGAGCAGAAACTTTAATGAAAATATTTCGTGCGGGTTTTCAAAATATTATTTTAGAAATAGCGTAAGCTTTGGACACTAAATAAGTGAAATTAGTTCATTTAAAAGAAATCGTACATGAAGTTTTTGAAGACCTGTTTTTTTTACAACAAACTTTGTTTAAATGCAAAAATCGCTATCTCCAATTTCAAATGGTAACATTCTTTTGGCGTTTTCAGGAATAGAGCTGTAGCCAAAATAAGACTAGCACCATATATTTAACCATCTCTTATTATATATGTGAAGAAAATTAAAAAAACACAACATTGAAGCTGATTAAAACAAATTCGCAAATGTAAAGCGTTAATTACGGGAAAACTACTCTTTTTTCAAAACATTGTTAATTAGCTTTTTGAAAAAGCGAATTTGTCCAACAGACTTCGTCTGAGACAAAAATCTGTATCTACAATTTTTTTTTTTTTGCAAATTTCGAGAAACCCAGCAATACCCGAAACGAAAATGCGAGTAGCATAATTTTATTGTTTCGTATTCCAGCATTATAAAAGAATATTTTCTGTTGTAAAAAAATTGTTCATAATCGGGCATTCTACGGCATAAATGATGACGTATTAGATTTTCTGTTACGAATCATTGCATCTCACATTCAGTCAATCGTAGCGAGAGAGTCGGGGGGAGGTAGAGCTACCGACCGGAACAGCCGACCACCGTTTACTTGCACATTGTGATATATCCGAGTCGAACAGGGACGTTGTTTTGCAAAATAAAGTTTGAGTCTCTTATAAATGTATAATGCTGTTATACAAAAAATATAGTATGCAACTCGTTTATAATATTGCATTATTACATTCGTACAAATTTGAAAACTCGCTCCTGAAGTAGCTCGTTTTCGAAACATGTACTCATGCAATAAAGCTTAACATTATAAACTAATTGCATGAACTCTTATTACCATTCTTAATTACAAAAGCGAAGGACATGAAAACAAAAAAAATTGGAGTCGTTTTTGAGGAAAGAAATTTTGATAAGTTCAAGCGTGAATTTAGCAAAAACTACTTATTTTCTAAAAAACGTGTACCTAACCTTTTAAAGGCTATTTTTGTACAACATACTTTGGTTGACGAAAAAATGTCTATCTTCATTTTTGTAGTTTTAAAACTTTTTGGGGAGAAGTGAATGAAAATGCACCATTCTCTTAAACGTCCTTCGCAATATTCAACAACCAAATGTAATCAAAAAATGTGGAGTCTCATTTCAGAAAATTTTAAAAAGCAATATATATGTTTGAAAAACCCCAAAGCCACGAGTTATTCAGATCGACTGAGGAATATCAATTGTGAAGAAAATCGTCTGCACGATGTAGGCGCTAGTGTTGATGACGGACGGACGGACGGACGGACAAACAGACGATTTGCCGTCCATCACGCCGATTTCTCAGTATCAAGACCAACAAAACATGAATTCTGGCTTAACCATGAGTTTTTTCTAAATTTAGCAACAGTACTTATCCAAGTTTTCGTTACCAGATGCCGGCAATAGCTTATATCCGGTGAAATTTTGGCTTTTTCTGTCGCACGATTACATAAGTTTCTCATCTTACGAAGAATTAGTAAGGCGAGAAAATAAATATAATGATAATTCGGATGCGAAATTATTATTTCTTGCATATGATTGTTTGTGGTGTCAATTTATGGTCTTACCCAAAAAACAATAGGTTTTAAAAATTAATCATTTTCCAATTATATAACATTTGAAAATGTCATAGATATGATTTGGAGACAGTAAACGAGACCACGACGTTGTACGCTTTTCCTTGAAACGACTTGTTGACAATGGGCATGCACTAAAGCACTGTTTATGGAGATAACGTATTCGTGATTCTCATGATCGGTAGGCACAAACACCGTAATAAGTCTCGTAGAAAAGTATTGATTGTGTGTACTCCAAATCAAAACGAAACGCAACGATTTCCGTGCTCTAAACATCATACAACATGACTCTCGGAAAATCGTTATCAAAATCCTACGATCGAATCGCGTCAGCAATTGAGTAGACGTTTTTAATCTGTTACTCAACGAGCACTTCGGTCACAATATTGACTTCACCGCGCGCTCTCAGCTTTCAATTTCGTTAATGGACCATCTCTTTATCCTATTCTGCTTTTCCAGATTGATGTGCGTGATGCGATGCTCACGCTTTTAAAGCAGACATTTGGCAAAGCTCTCATTAAAAATAATTCTGATGCGTGGAGCGAAGGTTGACGCGTACTTCCTGAAAATCCGGAGCTTCCCTTTACGATTACGGGCCGTCGCGCGCTTGCCGCTCCCACCGCGGGCAGGCGACGTGATCGACGGCGGGTGACGGGGGTCGCGGATGCGAACACGGCCACGAGGGAGAGACCGCGCGCGTGCGAGCAGGAAGCAAAGAGTAGAGCGCGAGAAGCGGCTAAATGGAAGAATGGGGAGGAGCGGCGACAGAATTGCGGGGAGGAAAGGCGCGGTGGAGCGATGGAGAGCGGGTCGCGCTAACTGGCTGCGGAGCCCGCCGCAACAGGTGCCTGCGCGGCCTGCCACCGAAGCGCCGTCTCTCTCTCTCTGCCCGCCCTGCCACCCGCGTCACGTCGCGTCGCATCGCGTTTCGCTCGCGCCGTCTGTCCGCCCGGGCCTCGCGCCGTCGCCTTGGCAACGGCGCCAGCGTCCCCGCCCCCGCCCCCACCCCCGCGCTGCCGAGAGCTGCGGCCAGCGAACCCGCCGGAGCCGGTCGTGGGTGCCCTCTGCTCCAAGTCCTTGTCGAGGGTCGACTGGGAACTTAGCTGACCCCAAGCTGCCCTGCCACCCGCACACTAACACATGCCACTGAGCTCGGGTTAGTGCGTATGGAATTTGTGGTTGACAAATTGGATACGAGACAAGGTTGAGTTCGCGGTTCCCTTTGCCTCCCATTCCACAATCTGTATCACCAATACTCTGTTCCTACAAGCCATTATTATCATCCGTCCATCGATGTATTGACTTTCCCCACGTTTAGGCGTCCGGCTAAACACTAATTCCACATGATTCTAGTACTTTTGTTCAATTTCCTCCTCAATCGTTCCAATGCCATTTTCAATCGTTCTCTGGTTGTAGTAGCAGCACGTTCTTTGTTTATTCGAGTAACTTCGAGGCCTGTTTTCAAAACAACGAGTAAGTGTGAAGAACCTATTTCTTCTGAATGGAAGTTGGACAACAGTTAAAAGTATATTAATGAATCATTTCATATACGATGTACAATAATAAAGCGTGTTTATCTGCCATGACAGATAATTAATATTGTAGTTTTACCGTTCCTTCTTACAAATTACAGAAACATTTGGAACCGATTTTGAGAACTGTTTTATCAATTGCATTAATTTAAAGCAGAAATTACACAAAAACTACGTGTTTTTCAAAAATATTTACTTTACCTCTTTTAAAGATCTGGGTTCTTAGGATAAATTTTACTGAAAATTAATAATATATTTTATTCAATATTGTAGATTTGCAATGTAAATATTTTGCAATTTTCAAAATTATAGAGTTCACCAAAAATTGGCCCAGTACCAGTATTTATACAATTTTTTGATACATACGAAGATGAAATTTAAAGAAAGCACATGCCTTTTTTAGAAAATAATTTTTTCCAAAAAAAAATAAAATTTCCTATATTTCACGGAAAATTGCAAGAAAACTACTAATATTTTCGAAAAATTGTAGATGTCCATACTTCAATATCTGCTTTTAAACATCAAATTATATTAAGAAGTAATCTATCATATATATGTAGTTGTGGGGAGACACCAAAATATTTTTGGACATTTGAAATTTTCTTTTCAATCAGAAATTTCAACAAAAATGATACTCGCACCATATTCCAAATATTTCTTTATGCTAAGGACAAAGTGCAATCCAAAAATTTGGTGTTATTTTGAAAAATACCTCTAAAATTCAATATAACCGTTTCAAACTTCTGGGGCTTCAAATGCATTCATATCGATCGGGGATTATCAATTTTGGAGCAAATCATCTAAATGGTTTGTGACACAGAGAGCGACGGCCGGGTAGACGGTCGTTTTGCCGTCAATCGACTTTTTGATACCAAGGACCCATAAATCATTGAATCTGAGTACACGTGTTAAAGAAAGTAATGTACTACATATGCGATCAAGATTTATCCATTTTTCCGTTACCAGAGCCCGGAGTTTTTTCTGTCGAAAAGTTATTTTTTTTGCAATACTTACTCTTCTTAAGAGGTAAGATGAGAAATTAACAAAACAGTGAAATTTGTTTTTCACTTTTATATCACTCACCCAGTTCTACTGTAGCCGCAATGCTAAATTTGCACATTTAGATCATCTGTTATTGTTTTATATCACTATTACTTCCGTTAACTATTAATTTATATATTTGTCAAACTATCAACGCTGAGTAAATCACGGACAAATACCAGAGCAATTGGCCAGTAGACCAGTTTCCAGACTTGGTTAATTAGAAGCCTGGCATGCCGTAGAAAATTCTCCACCATCGGGTCTAGAACCCTAATACTTCTAGGGTAGAATAGAAGGAACGCTGTTACCTTAGCTACGTTTTTAACATTGATATAATAAAGGTTTAGAAAAAGTCTATAACAGAACATTGTACTCTGCACAACAGAATAGCATGAACTAGAGTTCTTGTACGTTTATTGGCATTCGCGAGGTAACCCCTTCGCAAATGGAACTTCGGAGAAATTTTTTTCTCTAGGGCTTTTCTCCAGCAGACAGCTGGTTACCCTTTACGTCCCGATGGGACGCATATTCTACCATACACTAAACACCAACACCAACACTTGCGACACTAGCCGACAACACACTAGGCGACAACACATTCATGAGAGGCAAGGGACCAACAACCTGTCCAAGGCGGGACTCAAACCTGCGACCCTTCGGACCGAAGTGCGGGGTTGAGGCACTCTCTTAGCCACCTCGGCCATCCAGCTCGGCTGAGAGTGAGAGCCTTAAAGGCATTTTCCGGAATGACGTTGCATAACTAATGCAGGCTGTATGCATGGTATGTCCTGACAAGACGAATGCTCCCAGAAACCGCATACGTTTCGAATTTGACATAAATCTTGGATATTCACATCACATAGCATATAATTACTGGGAATAACACATATTTTCTACGTGGTGATTGCAGACCGTTTCGTAATAAAGCTCACAGGCTATTCTTTTTAAAACCACAATTTGTAAATTGCAATCTTGTATATTTCTCAATAATTCGTAAGTACTATTCCCTGAATTTGATGTATTCAAAAATATTTTTATATATGAAAAATAATTTGAGCATGCATCCTACTGTGTTCGGCAAGCATTCTTTATCCTACTATAGCTAACCACGAAAGCACTTCTCATAGAGGTTAAGAATTTGTGCTCTCGCTTGTGCTACCACACCACTCTCAAAACATCGTATGATTGGAGCGTTATTTTGACTTAAATGCGACCTCTATTGATGTCTTCTCTCAACATTTGTTGGTCTTTGTAATTGTTGGGAAACGGACGCGGGCGTTTTGTACGGCAGGGAGCGAAAATAATACATTTGTTGTTGTTTTGGACAAAGACATATTGCAGAATGAACAACTATTTGAAGTTCTAAAAATATCAATATTGGTGATTTTAAATAACTGCATAAAGATAGAAAAAAGGCAGAAAAATAAAAAGGAATACAAAAAATTACCAAGTAATAATGCAAAATAGGAACGTGATCTAAAAACAAAAAATGGCAAACAAATATCTAAAAAAATAAAAGTAAATAAATGATGCACCTGAAAAAGTAATCTCTCTAATGTAAGAGACATGATGCAAGAGATATGTGCAAATTAGCAACATTCAGGTTCCATAATTAAAAAGACGACTGGCGTAAATATAATAATAGCCAGTTATAACACGATTGGGTGGGAAAGAGCTGAGAGATCTTTATTAGATTTCATCCACAGGCCGGACACGCGGGCGATCCGCCTCCAGGCAAATGACACGAGGCCGGGCCCTAACGAAGGTTCTCTCGCCGCCTGTAACCTGCCACGACTTGTACCGTTAACGTCGTGCAGCTCTGGACGCGTTAATTTCTTTAACGACGTTAAAGTCTCGTCCGCGGCGCTACGCACCGGGAGGGGCTGAAGGGGAGGGCGTCTCGGGCACTTCCGCCTCTTGGCGCCGGGAGGGTGGGGCGTGGGTGAGGGCGGAGGCGCAAGCGGAGAAGGCAGAGCGAGTGGTAGTGGAGGAAGAAGGGAGGCGGGGGTGAAGGGGGCAGTAGAGGAACATGAAGATTAAGCAAAGGTGGAGTTGGAAGCACAGGTCGGGGGAAGTAATGGCAGTCAAGGGGGGGGGGGCAGAATGGGAGCTATGGACGAAGTTCTGGCTTGTGGTGGTGGGCTGAGTCTACATGATACGTCCGAGAACGAGAAGCGTTCGTCGTTCACAAGAGGGTACGGCTGTCTGCCCAACACGTGTCTTTCCAAAAGGCCTAATAGTCGCCATCAACGGTTCTGTCTCTTTGAACTGTTTCACGAGACAATTCGATTTGCAGTCTCCGTCTTCCACCATACAAGTCGAGGCGACACGTGGGGAAACGCAAATCATGTGTTCACTCGTTTTTGAAATATGAAGTCCAAAATTGATATGAATCATGGCTACATGTGAAAGTCATAAAACATTAATGCGTGAAATGCAGTTTTCTCAATCCCTTAGGACTGAGGGATCTAGTGAATCTGAACGACGTATGAATAAATCCGTTTAATTGAACCATCAACATGATTTAATTTATAGCGGATTCTATGGGGTGTGGAATTAATGTACAGTTGCCATTTTGAAGAAAATTAAAACCTTTTTGTAAAATTAATACGGTATCCCTGAGAAAAGATAATTAAAAAAAAATACATTGTGCGACACACTTTTTGGCATATGCGACTTATTGTTCATGCAGTGTAACACTCAAATACTCGTAGTTTAATTAATACTCATAGTTGGTCCCCAGTAGTCCGTTCTGAGCATTTTGTGCAACAGTACATTCACCACCTTTGGTTGGTTGGCTGTTTCTAGTTGTATGATCATAGTTTGTCATCAGAATTCCTCAAAATATGTCATTTCACAAACATAAGTATGCAGCTAACAACTGAGAAAATGTAGTAAGAATCTTTCGGGTCTTACAATGATCTTTTCTACCTAAGTACGTATTTCTATTTTTCTCCCCAAAATCTCCTCTGTACGCAATTTCAACGTACAAGGAGAGTATTTCACAGAAATCTCCACATCCGTAAGTGAATTTCGCGCAATGTAATCTGCTTATCTACTCACATTACTGGCCAGACCGAAATGCGCAGTGGTTCTAGTCAAGAGGTCAACAAGTACCTGGAAAATGGTGAAATTCCTCTGCCTCGCCGTGGGGAGGAAGAAGGCCTTGTTTACGCAGAGAGCGATGTGAGTAAAGCGGATGTCCGTGCCATTTGCGATACGCGAAACACTCCATCTCGTTACTCTGTATTTACATTTACATGTTACAGTTATATGTACATTCAGTTCAATTCTCGTTTCCGTTGATTGTTGTGATTCCGAGCGCGTCAACTGCAAATGTTCATAAGTAGTGTAGTGCATGTTTTTTTCTCGCTAGCTGGCGGCCATCTTCTCCCGCTGGATGGTGAGATCTGGCACCGAACGGGTAACAGGATTTTCTCCAACGGAATATCTTCCACCAGCGGGACGTGACCGGCAAAAACACCGGGGGAGATGGCTCAGTCCCTCTGGCCGGGAGGTCCCATGTTCGATTCCCGATGTGGCAGGATTTTCGACACTTGTCAGCTAGGTCGAATTCAGTCGCTGTCTGAAGAAGAATTCTAGCGGCTCCTCTGTAGTAGTTTACTGTTGTTTCTTCGATCAACACCAGGCGAATGCTGGAGCAGTACCCTAATAAACAGGCCACAGACCGGGCGCGATCTCATATTCCTCTTCCTCGGTTACCAGTTGGTGCCCTGAGTTACCTCTCCCGGACTCGTTTATGTGAAGGATTGAAATCGCTCATTAGCGAAAAGAATGTGAATCAATATTCTAAAGCACCAAAATTGCCAAATGCAGAAAATGTCAGGGTTTGACATTGGGTTTACAAGGACTCAGCCAACATTCAATCATCACAATATATTTGTTGGGATGATTGTTGTTGAAAATAAGAATCACAAATCTAGTGACAGAAACACGATGCCGGAGCAGAATCCAGAATATAAACTACGTTTCACTAATATACAATTTATAACTTCTTATACTGAATAATTTTGACAAAGAAAGTTCGAAAGATCACTTAAAAATCTACGAAACAAATATTACGTCAGGTGGTAATAAAAATGCAAATGTAATTACATTACATTTATATTTTAGGGATTATTTTATATTTTACATTTTCATTCATTGAAAGAAAGAGTATACTTTTTTCCATGGCACGTCACACAGTTTTAACTATTTTTTACTTTAACAATATAAAAATTATTATCATTTAGTATTGTAAATCATTGTTTTTTGTAAGGAGAAAAGTGCTTGAACAAACATTTGTTTTCTTCTTATTTATTTGATTTTCTTGAAATTTAATATTTCAAAGTAATTTGTAAATTTATTATAAAAAATACGGAATCTTACGGATCTACAACAAATTTTGCCGCACAATTTCCGTTTGAAATTGCTCATTTGCCAACAATTACTACTCTATCCTTATGGGAGAAACATGTGTCGTGTCGTGGACATGAACGTGACGTGGACTGGAAATAACCAGGAAATACTGGTCCAACGCCACCTATGTAGAGCTTTTTAGGCGATATTTGTTTAATTCTCCGTGTACCCACTTACATGGCAGCGATAAAACACAAAAAAGCAAATTTTTGAAAATTTCTTAGAATTTTCTGTCCGCTTCGAAAACAAATTATTAGTTCCCCATCAGGAGACCGAGACGCGTCGAATGCCCCATCATCCGTGTCGATCGGTGGACGGGAAGGGGCGGAAATGCACATCCGCACACTCCCAGCCACTTAAATACTCTATAGGGATATTGACACGAAGTTACAACGCTGTCTTTTGAATGGCAGTTAATATGTTCAACAGGTGAGTGATAACAGAAGGTTTATATTTTCGCGAAATCTCACTGAAGGAGGCGAGATTATACTGTTGTTGAGATCATCACTGACCCAACAATGAAATCAATATTTTAAAACATACAGGAACTTTGCTTTTATCGGATAATTGCACCGTTGCAATTTACCGTCGTATGAAATAGAATATAATACATAAAGACATGTGCATTCTAAGAGATGTCACAGAGATCAAGGGATCCGATTGCCGCGGGACCACATTATTTAATATTCAGTGGTAGATGAATTACTTGCTGGAAGATCCCAGCTGCAACATTCTAACACAATACGCTATTCAGGTTATTGGGTTGTAGTACATCTAAAAGATTGGTGGGGCCAAACAGAACAGACTTTCTTGTATTATTTGTAACAGTGCAAATTATTATAACACAGAAATTACATTTTACTAATACTTCCGCAAAGCTGAATTATTTTCGAATCTGACTTACGCCCTTAAATATTGAAACTAGGAATATCTCTCTAAATGCAATATTTTTAACATCGGATATTATGTTTTTAAAGTTTTAATTGTTTATTTTTCAATATTGTTTTTTTCGTGCTATATTCAGCTCAATCATCTCAGTTTACAAATACGTTTTCTCAAAAATAGATCCAAATTTTTTGTTCAATGTTTTGGGAAAATATACCACAATATAACAAAGTGTTGAGCAAAATTTCCATTTTGAATAACGCTTTTGAAATTTTTTATAACAAATTAAAGATATTTGTGAATGAATCGCCTCATTTCTAAATATACTTTAAGTTCATCCATGTGAAATGAATCAAAACTTGTCTATAAATACCAAGGAACTTGTAACGGAAGTCAGCATGCGGTAGTTCTTTAGATAATGCGTTCAAAAAATGAAAATATTATTATTATTATTATTATTATTATTATTATTATTATTATTATTAATAATAATAATGTTGTTTTATACTATTGCTGACAATGAAATAATTGCTATTTCTGCATCCTTGCACATCTGAGACTAGTTATATTACAATGCTCAAATTTTCTCCACCGTTTGACTCGCACAGGCAGCATAATATGCTTAAATCTTCTCTCCTTACTCATTTACATGAACCGCATCCAATTGCTTCGCAGCGTGTTGAATTGCGTGCTCAGCGCTTGTCTTTGAAGGATCATTTCTCGTTAGCCAACTCGTACACCGATCGATACGCGCGGTTTCGTTTCTTGAGAATTAATTTTCCAGGCGATTGGAAAGTACATTTAGAATTAAGAAATTGATTTTACATTAATGTCATCAATGCAATTTTCCCAACATTGTAATGCAGCGAAATAAAAGAGGTTTCTTAAATACAATAAATGGTTCTTCACACCTTTTGCACACACGAAAATAACAGGATGTAAATACATGTGTTTAAAGCTAAAAATCAGAGGCGAAAGTCCAATGCATTCTCTCTGATTGAAATCACAGCATTTGTGATTCATATAGCGGTTAAATATCGTTACATACCAAGGAACAAGAAAAAATACAGGTCGATTGCCGGTAGCTTGCTGAGGCCACTTCATTTCAATAATTATATTTTATGTAACACATTGGACAAAACTGGAAGAACATTAGTATTGATTTCTTCAAATAATTCAAAATATTTCATTGACATTAGAAACAATAATCATATAACACTTCGACAAGTAACATTCCAACTCAACTGATGAAAATTAAAACTAAATATGATAAAGAAAACATCTGAGCACACTGTGGATTGTAACATTAATTACTGAGCAACAATTCTATTTCGAAAATATTTAATGTGATTTTATCGTATATGGTTTTTAGATATTATTCGCATTTCCCTTTCTCCGACGCTTCGACGTATTTTTGAATCTGTGTTCACTGGTTTATTTAGAAATTTATTGTTTCTAGGTGGTACTTCCCAAACAGAGAGAATTTATCTAGTGGCCGCAAATTTCGATAGAATTATTCCCCAAATGCATTACCAGTTCTACCACCACCATTTGCTTCACATATTTGCACTCCTTAATCTATTTTTCTTCATAATTCCTTGGTATACACACGCGGTTTATTTGCAAGTTGTATAATTAGTTGAACAAGAATCGGTAACACTAATGCAAATAACTCTGAGACTTGGAATTTTGCAGACATCACGATTATCTTCATTAATTTACAAAAATGCATGGGTGAAAAAGTATAGATTGTTGGAACTTTATTAAATGATCACTGCTAAAATATTGATTGCGTGAAGAAATGCGCTTTGTAGGCAGGAACGTCGGTTGGGAATCGGAAAGAAGATCCCTGAAGCACATCAGCCACGCACACGCACCTGACAGCGCAATAGCATTTCAGCCTATATAATTAAGTACGATTTCTGGAACGACAGGAGAGAATCGAGAATTGGTATTGGAAATCCATCGAGTTGCCTCGTCACAATCGCTGGGCAAGAAGTTATAATGACCTCCTTAAAGCATTATTGCAATTTTGATCTTCTATACCAAATGTACTACAATGAGAAGGATACGGATTTCTATAACAGGAATCTGTTGAAAAATATACTTGCAACGTTTTTGGATATGGATTAATTTCTGATGTCAATTCTCATATTGAAAATAGTTTTGCAGCATGAAAAATATTAATACCAATAACTAATATTTTGATATAGTGTCAATTTTAAACAGCATCAAAGATATGTAACAAGTAATTCAAGCGATAGAAGTTGACGAATTATTGGTAATATCAAAGGAAATTACATAAAAATATGATTTTTTGTGTTCTACGATGCAGTGTACATTATAAAAGTGTACCTATAGTATATTTTATATTCACTCTTTTCTACCAATGAGCGTCTGATCGTTAGATTTGAACTGTATTATACGTTTGACACATCAGATTCGACATACCTGAACAATATCAAGTTGAGAAAATGGTAACTTGCTTCTGTTTATGAATGGAACATTGTAATGCTATTTTTCATTTTTAGATATGCTATAGAAGTGTATTTCGCCCTGATGAAAGACGCGTAATGGCGACTGAAACGTTGACACCTGTGTCTAGGACGAGTAGTACAATTATACTTGCAGAAGTTAATTATTGATCTTCATGCTTCAGTTGTATTGAAGTTTATCTACTTTCTGTGTAAAATTAAGTTGCATGACTTTGGGAAATGGCATTTGGTTAAAATGTAAGTACTTATTATTGGTATAGAAATCTTGTTGAAATTTTGTTTTGGTTGAAGCTTTATGACGTGAAATGACCGTTTTCTATTCACAGGAACAAGAATAAGAATAACTGAAATAGGTGTCCAAAATTCAGAGAGGGACATTAATTTTTATTTGTGAGTGAACTTCTTGGGTGCTAGAATGTCCTGGAGATGAATACTTCATTTCTACGCTCTCGATATGTGGATGATTAGCAAAAAATACGTTACTGCCAAAGAATAGTACTTACAGAACTTTTAGAAAAATTCTCTGACGTGGAATCGTCAGGACATATCTCTATATCAAGATCACACAACATTATTTTTCCTTGCACGTTACCCACTATGAAAATTCTAAAAGGTTCTATACGTAAACTGTAACATCAGGTAAGTCAACATAATTAATTCAACATTTCTTACATTTGAAAAGAAAACAATTTGATGAGAAATCTTTTATAACGAAGCTACACACGTGACGTTTGCTGCTGAGTGATAGTAAACTCATCTTGCCCTTAAGGAAACAGTATTTTAACTATGGAAGTCTGTTGAACTGTATTAAATTTGACATTTCATGGTTTTAAAAAGATTTGCCAGTCTTAAATCATACTTGTAGAGGAGCATAAGTCAATAGTTATTTCTTGAAAAAACAATTTCAACATGATTATTGCAAATAGAACCTTTTTATTTAAAAAAATGATCATAAGCAGGTACAGCCAACCCGGATAGCCGAGATCGCTGAGGCAGTAGAACCGTGGCGATGTCGGACGGAAGGATTGCGTGAGAGTCCCGTCTCGGGCGTGGGTGTGTTTGTAGCCATGGGCGTGTCTATATGTGTGTGTCGTTTATTCATCTTTCATTATCATCATCATTCCATCTTATATTCCCCCAAGACTACCAACCCTGAAGGAGAAAAATTGGATGGAAATTCAGCATAATGCTTATCCCACCAAAAAGGAGTCATGTACACGTACCACGGGATAAATGTTACAGTCTTGGAAAGTTCAGATGTATGTCACGTGGTCCTAAACGACCAATTCGGAACAAAAAATGCAGATACAACTAATTATACTGTCATAAGTCGAAGATAACACGAAATTTACACATCAGAATAATACAGGCGATAGAAATACTTTTGATATAACCAACCATATTGATAACTCATTTTTAGATAAACGTGCAGTTACAGCCCTATTATTTTAAGGCCGCGCTATAACATTTCCTGCCCGATTGTTAAGCAAAGTCTCATATGTCAGTGTTCGGCATGTACATGAAAACTGACTGAGAGACCTGCCGGGCACTGGTGGATTTGGAGTTGCCTAATAGTTAGGGCAAATGTAGTTTGCATAACTTAGTTTTATGATATTTTTGACCACATGCTCATTGCCAAAAAGGAATAGATTTTAACTCCTCATACCGTAAAATTCGTAACGGTTATATTGAGAGACCTATTTTCATTAATATTTTGCCACCTTTAATTTCTAAAGATGTGACATACCCAATCATCACCGAAATAGTAAATTTCTTACTAATGAGCGGGCAATATCCCTTATCCTGGAAGAATGCGCTCGTGCATCCTATTCCCAAGACAGCATCAACCAAAACCCCTATTGATTACCGCCCACTTAGCATCCTCCCAACTACCTCTAAAGTACTCGAAAAAGTCGTCCGAAAGCAAAATGAACAGTATCTTCGAAAAAAAAATCATTTTTAAGCGATCAGCAATCAGGTTTCCGTTTCGGCAGGAATACAGGAACCGCGCTACTAAACGCCATTGAAGACGCGAGAACAGCAATAGATTACAGTAATATAAATATCTTGGTTCTTATGGATTTCAGAAAGGCATTCGTTTCAGTAGATCACGACATCCTGCTCACAAAACTAGAGATCATGGGATTAGCACAGCCCACGCGGAAATGGTTTCTTAATTACATAACTTCCAGAACCCAAAGAGTGGTGTCCGGTAGCCGTAGCTCAAGGGATTTGAAGCTTAACCGCGGAGTTGCTCAAGGCACTGTGTTAGGGCCACTGGCCTTCTTAATCTATGTAAATGACGTGGGAAATGCACTTAAATATTACAGTCATCAAATGTATGCCGATGATCTCCAGATATATCTAAGTGGTCACCCATCTCACCTCTTAACACTCGTACAAAAAATTAATGAAGATTTGATAACGATAAACAACTGGGCACCGTCTTTAGGCTTACAATTAAACCCAAACAAATCACAGTGCATGATTATCAGCTCGAAAAGCACTATGAATAAAATCTAATTTTCTGCTTTGCCTAATATTTATATAAATGACACCATTCTACCTTGGTTCTGAAGTCAAGAACCTAGGTGTAGTTATCGACAACACTCTCAGATGGAACTCGCAAGTAGATTCAAACTGCCGTAATGTTTTTACTTCAATGCACTCACTGAAACGCCTGCGAGCACTTTTAAGAGGTAGCACCCGTGAGACTCTCATCAAATCACTTATCATGCCACGTTTCGACTATTGCAACTTTCTTCTGACCAACATGGCATTCAAATTACAACGTAAACTTCAAGTAGCCCAGAACGCATGCGTACGTTTTATTTTTGATCTAAGAAAATACGACCATGTATCCGAATTTTTTAACAGAATTCATATGCTTACTCTAGACAAAAGACGGTTACTCCACTCTTTACTTCTTCTTTATAAGGTTTTAACCGGTTCTCATGCAACACGCCTCACAAGTAACTTCAATCCTCTGAAAGTAAATCGAGCTCGTGAATTAGCTCTGCTTTGTGTACCACGTCACAACACCACTTCATTCAGTAAATCGTTCACCATTACAGCTATCCGAGCCTGAAATAGATTACCAGCGAGACTAAAACATTCAAATACTTTCGGTAAATTCAAAACTGAATTAACCACATGGGTAAGGAATAACGACATATAGAACGGCGTTAACGCCTTCTTCAATCTCCAGACTTCTCCCACTTTCAAGCGCCCGGTCACCGCCCCCGTTAAACACACTCTATTTTCCCCCTCCCTATTTTCAATATTCTACCCCATACCTCATTGCTCTATTCTCATCTTCCATTCCCTCTCACACCTAAATTATTAGCATTACTATTTTTCTGTGTACCCTAATGAAATTGTTACTAAAATATACAAAATTGTTAGTGACGTTCCAGATAAAGTATACTTGTAGCTATCTTTGTACCATCATCAGGATATTTATTACAATATATAGGCATAAACAAAATTGATGTTAAGATACCCGCACTCTTTGAATTTTTCCTTAATACTGTCATTATTGTGTTTAAAATTACTGTTGTTATTTGCTTATAGTGTATTGTGATTCTCTGGTGTTAAAATTATTGTATATTTATGTTAAGTTCTACTGTAAACCAAACGTAGCTTTCTGTAACGTTCCTTAAATAACTTCACTTTTTTCGCCTACTTCTTCTTCGTGCTTTTCTTCGCTTCGTTTCTTTTTCCTCTCCCTCACAAATGTTATCATTTTCGTCTTTTCTTTTCTCTTTCACGAAACGTCCCTTTCACTACTATGTACAACTTACTCAGTACTATTAATGTTCGGCCCTAAGCCGCCATCCTGATGGAGTTTTTTCTGGTTTACTCAATCGCTTAAGGCGTATGCCGGGATGGTCCCTAGATTTCTTCTCCCAGACGTAAATGTACAGCTTGTTCTCCCCTCTTAAAATGTTACTACTCTAAATGTATGTAAATTCAGTGGTTAGGCGGAAGAGCAGGCTCTATGACCTGAGCCTCGCCATTAATATAGACATTATTATTATTATTATTATTATTATTATTATTATTATTATTATTATTATTATTATTATTATTATTATTATTATAAATTTGAAGATGGTGGTGACAGGTTACGTTCTTAAATACTAGGTTAACGAAAATGGAAATGGAACAAAGTAATGTGATACGACCCAAGATGTATCGATATTCCTCGATTCCACCCTTGTCGGTTGTTCTGCCCGTAAGTTTCCTTCTCAGTTATATTCCGTTTCCTTCTCTGAGACATTCCCGTCAATTTATGTTTTAATGAAGGTAAACTGTAACACTTAACATAGATTAAGACTTCAAAAGTTCTGTTGATATCCTTTCAAGTGGGGTTCTATCAACAGGTGATGTGTGTGCAGTATGCTTCCGAATACATGCTACAATAATATATGGCATTGAGGGTAGTCAAAGTTTTTCATTTTTGTCAATAAATACATAATAAGAAATTTCACGTAAAGAAGTTGCATATGTGTGTATTGCCCGTCATTGGTAAGCAACTCATTTGTGATTCGCAGAGATATCCTCTGAAACCGTCGAAGAGAATTCGTGCATCAGCCAACCATCATTGCAAGATGAGCTCACTACCACTCAGGAGCAAATGTCACAAATATAACTTCGTTATAAGAGATTTTTCACCACCTGTTCATTGACAAAAAAGTAATCATTTTCGCACCCTACAAGCAATAGAATTTGTGTTATTATTCTTAGATACTTGTAGATTAGATGCCCGTTAATGTACATTTATTTGATTGAAATAAAATCGACTCTTCTGGTTACAAAAAATTTCGGAAAATACGTTTTTTGAATCGCATGGCAATAAACCGTGACCTAGGAGTTATTATCAAAATTGCATTTTTAATATTAAAACGACCGTATCATTACTAACCATCCACTACTCTAGGTCGAGAAAGAGCTAAATACACGCTCTTTGTAATGATGCTTAAATCATTTAGTTTTATAAATATTTAGTATAATTTTTGTCCAAAAAAGAACGATGAAAACGTTTAAAATTGACAATATATACCCGACATAAATTTGATATTACCGAGTGCTTTTATTGTTTTCGTAAATTTATTGGTAATGCCTAAAAACACATTTTTTGCAAGAACTATGGCGATTGTACCGGAATATAACTTTATACTAAAATTATATTTTCATAAAACATTTGTTTATATCTTTAAAGAAAAAGCCTCCGCGCAGAACGCAATATACATTATTGTTTCAATTCAGAAACTTATTTCCTTTACTTTTGCAATCTCTATTTTATTACTTATATATATATATATATATATGTAATATTACATTATATATTTTTTGAAAAAATACTGCTGTAAGAAGTCCATTTACTCAATAATGGTATTGTAAAGGAAATAGTCTCCACAAAAGTTTTAATAATTTTATTAACAATTTTCCATAGTAAACTTTCCGGAAACACTGGGAGAAATTCCCATTCGAAAAGATGGCTGCCACCTAGCATGTTTTGATATTTTATATTTTTGATCATTTGTGAACATTCACGGGAGATCCACGTTGCTTGGGCACTAGAGATCCACTGAGGATGGGAAAAGTGTTTCCCGAAAGTTAACTATGGAAAATTGTTAATAAAATTATTAAAACGTTTGTGGAGATTATTTCCTTTACAATACCATGGATTACCACAAGATATCTGCTACCACCACGGAATTTACTCAATAATATTTGAAGTCACTGACTAATTAATTTATGAATCATTTTTTAAATGAAATAAAATATGGGCATGTGTACGTATCTAATAATGGGTGTGCGAATAAATACTTCATGTATAGTAATGGGCACATGTACGATTATTATTTCCGATGTAATTATTGACTTTTTCTAGTGTGTTCTGAGAACGTTGATCGATTGATTTGATAATCTCTCTTAGATCAAGTGATTCTGTCACATTTCATTCTTAAAATCATAATAATCATTAACGTTGCAAGTTCAGGTTAGAGGCATATGCATCCAGTACTCTGATCTGATTCCTCTCTTTGCCTCACATCTCATTAGAAACACCGGTTCTCGTTAGATCGCTGTTAAGAAGCGTTGGGCGCGGCTAATAGCTGGGAAAATGAGCAGCCAGTAAGCGCAGGTGGAGCTTGCAATTAGCGCCTTGTGATCCAGGCGGCGCGAAGGTACAACTCTAACCATCTCCAAGGATTTCTGTACCTCTGCGAGAAAGGCTGCGGTGTACGTCTTCTCTTCGGATCCGATGCTGTTCTCCCATGAATACAGCAACAAAGCAGATGTGATGAAGTTTAGGACTTCGGTGTTTCAATCGCGCACATGCTATTGCCAGAGAGTGGTTCAAATACTTAGGAGTAGCATGTGACCGAGGCGGAAGAAGTAAAATGTTTTTGAATGGAAATATTGTAAACCCAGTTTCAGTTTACGGTTTATTTTGAATGCGAGCGACGCACTGTTTTATGGAACTGAAACCTAGTTAGTATCAATATAACTTTGTATTATTCCTTAGCATTTCGAGGTTTTGTACTTATATACGTATTTAGCAAATTTACTAATGCTCTCTCTTGGCAAAACCAATACAAAGAATATAATATTTCGTTTCGAAAGTTACCATTTTGTTTTATTTACAAGTTCAGTTATGCTATTCAGATATTCATGAGCTACACAGATGATTTATTTCTTTTCACAAAACAGACTAGCAAATCTTTCAACAGCAAATCCGTGATATAAGACTTAACTTCCGAAACATCAGTCTCTTACAAAATACATATATAACACGTACATTAAAACAAATAAATAGCTGAAAAGGATATTAGGCAATATTTAATTTATAAATTGTTCAGAAATATGTTATTTTGGTAATAATGTCGTGCTCCTACAGGAAACTCGTTTTCTTAAGCTAACTTAAACGTTTGGGAAGCATCTTCCACGTCGTACCCCAGGAACATCGTCGAAACCGTTACCCCCACCACTACGGCGTCCCTCTACCCACCCGGTCTCGATCCCCGTATTACTTCCTTCGTATTACTTACTTTCACCCGTATCCCCGTATATCGCCCGAGGAAACGCACACCTGACCGCCACGCAGCGACGGGAAGCCGTATCAAACTCCTCGCACAGCTCCTTCTTAGAATAGACGAGCGGCGCGATAGGCACGACAGGATGTGCATATGCCCATAAGCATTGTGTTTCCGTATCAACTTGCCATTGCGAAACAAGAGGGACATTCCACGGCAGGTTTTCGCCCTAACAGGAGTCTCTCCCTGTCGGAATATACTCTAAACTCCAGACTGATCTATCGATATTTGTAGTAGTGCGTGTAATGCAACAAGAGGCAAGGATGAGAGCTCGTGGCCTGTTTTTAAGGTTCTCCGGCATTCGCCGAGCGCTTCCTGAAAGCTTCCAAGGCATCATCAACCGCTGATGAAGACTGAAGGATGTGATCCAAATCTTTAGCTATATTTTTTACAGTATCACAGTCTTGCAGACAGACAATTTAAGTTCATTTTAACAAGTTTCCTTTTATGATATCGAGTTCCACAAGGCCAACTTTTGAATCTTCGTATACTATATTTATTTTCATAAAAATATTCAGTCATATTATCAACCTTAAAAAATGATAATAGTCAATCGCAAATGTCATGAAGCAATTTAACTTTATATAATTTGTACTTGCCAACTCCAAGGGTAAAACACGGGTATTCAAATTAATCGCATCTACTCAGTGTTATGATTCATGTATATGGCAATATCAAATCACACTCAGGAACGTATATTTCCCTCACTCTTCTAGTTTCTTGATCTTACTTTAACCTCTTTCTGACAAAACGTAGACTTACGACTTTTTCAAATGGCTGATTCAATTGGGAGCCGTCTGCGTCGAGCGGCGGGCAGGGTCTGTGCACGGGCAGATCGGCGCTCGGGGGCGGTGATATATTCGTGAGTCGTCCCGAGACCACGGCCGTGAAGGGCAGGGGTGGTGGCGGCGGAGGCGGCGGCGTGGACAGCGAGGCATAAAGGGCAGAGCGCACAATGCGCCTTTAAGGCGAGTACTAAAACAGATTAAGGAAATTCCGGTCGATAGGCCCAGTTTGCCTCCTCTCTGCTTCTGCTTCTCGTCGTCCTCTGCCTGCGCTCCGCCAGCGAGCCCCGCGGCCATCAATCATGTTAAAGACGATGGAGACGAAGGCCCGCGCCGCCCTCGGAGTCACGCCCCCGCACGCCACCCCCCACGCGACCTTCATCTAGCATTTACTCGTCAGGCCATATATTTATGATTGATTGTTAATGATTTGAGGCGCGTGAACTACCAAAGTCATCAGTCCCGTAAGTATAGAGCATGGTTTGATGCTGTACGGCAAGATCTGACGCCGATCGACCGTCCAATAGCGGGGTATCCCGGCCAGAGAAGCTCCCGACCGTCTCTCGTCATAAGTGCTTGTGTAGTGCGTGTAAGGGGAGAGGTTAGGAGAGAGGTACGAAACATCGCGCGCGGTCCATGGTCTGTTTTTTATGGTTCTCTTGTGGCATTCCCACCTGGTCTTGATCGGAGAAATACACGAGAAACTACTGGATCACAGAAGCCGACCCTAAAAATTCTCTCGATATGTATAATGTTATTAAAGTTATATTATATATATAAAATTTATATTATACATGGCAATTAATCAATGTTATTGCCGAACGTCTACGGAGATTTTCGCTTCCTTTAATTACGTTCGAATGTCATCATAAATTTCTAGCGGTCGGCTACTCTGATCCGTAATTGTCAGTGTTGTGTTCGATTGATTCCAGGAGAATATTGGAGTAGCGCCCTCAAAAAGGGCCAAAGATCACGCGAAATGCTTTCTTCCTCAGCCTCGTTCCCTCCTTTGACCTCACACCCACACTCACACACACACACACACTGCCACTTCCATGCACACCACACACGTCCGTAGGCCAGTCGGGGCCTTCGAGCGTGTCCCGATTGAGGAAGTGGAAGGCACCTCGTAAGCGCTCGTGTTGTTGTTTTTCTGTGTCATGTGTTCTAGCGGGGGTGGAACATCACTACTATCCACACAGCAATTTACCACACTTATGGGAATAAAGATCGCATTAGTAAACTTGTAGGGAATCACTGTTAAACAACACATTCTTATTTTTAATTGTAGGTGGAATAGAATGGACGCTTAGCATTTATAACAAACTTTTTCTCCTGTAGTTAGGTACACGAGTACGTAGTACATGAGTTAGGCAGGGCTGCATGTTTCGGAAAGAATCATCACTTCGGATGCTCCTACAATCGGCTAGTTTATATTCTCTTGACATTCCAGGTATTCGACTACTACACATCTGCTCCAGATGACTGCATCTATGTATTTTTCTTTCGAATATATACTTCCCCAGACTAATATCTTCAACTCCTAATATAAGAGCTCATCTTCACTGTCCGAAGAAGTTCCGTTTCTGCGAATCTGACTTGATTTATTTCTGTTTCCGGAAGAGTCCTCATCTCTATTCCATACAGCACTATTAGCACTGCCATTGTCTTACAGAACGTAAGGCTCATTTCCATTCTTTTTTAATATTTTACGTTTCTGAGAATTGCCACAAAGGCCTAAAATATGTTTAAATCTGTTTAGTTTATTTTTCACATGGTCGTGAAAAATAAATATAGTTCGTGTCCCATGTTCTTAAAACTAGGCTCTTGCTTAACAATCCCATTACTCATCACTATATTTGATCTGACAGGATGTTTTGAAAAAAAAACAACATTACTTTAACATGTGAACTAAAAATGAAAATAATGTTGTAGTGTTTACCTATATTATGTACTTGTTGGAATAGTTATGTTAACGTAAATTCTGCCCTTTTTGTTATTTTTAAGATCCCAGAAGGATAAGTTCATGTTCTTGTGTAGTCTTTGGGAACATGTTTGAAAGGGGAGGTGTGTACTAATTCTTCAACTCATTAGAGAGTTTGTGCAAATACTCAATATCATAATGCATGCGATGGTAGTGTGTTGCATGCGATAGTACAGAAAATGTTCCTGTTTAGCAACTACACGCAATACCGACAACATCGTCCGTTCTGCTTCCGAATGCACTCTTGGTATTTATTTTTTCTAGTGTCAGTTAAATTTATATATCAAGTGTAATATTATGTGATATTGCATAAACTTGTCTTAGATTGCCATCGGCGTTTCAGGGTAGTATTACTCGAAACTATGGATGACATTTTATACATGTAGAATTTGACCACTTGCTCGTAACGCTCAAACGAAATATTAAGATAGAGGTGCCACAAGACATTAACAGTACTGATATGAAAATTTGAACAAACACTGAATGAGCTAAAAGATCTGGTGGGGTTGCCAAACATTGCAAATCATCTTTCATAAATAAAATTAGACTTGGAGGTCGTTTGTGTGAAAATTACATCATGGTATTGTAAAGGAAATAATCTCCACACAATCTCTCTTACAATACCATGGATTACCACAAGATATCCGCTACCACCACGGAAAATTACATCATTTATTGTGTTCATGCATACAATTTATATATCCTTAATATTCACAATCTTGAATCTTCGGAATTCAGTTATATCCTTAAACATCTTCCTAAACAATAATTGATTATCGATTATTTTCACAGACATTACTCAGTACGTGGCTCACTACAAGACTGGTAAAAGCGAAACAGTATTGGAAACCTTCATGGAAGATTCAAATTTGGTTGCAACATGAGTGAGCCCCAACACATCAATCTTGACTATGGTAAATTTGGGGTCAATCATCTAGCCATTCCCTAAACCCCATTTGCCCATAAATGCACATGGAATGAACCTTAATACCCACATGGTAGTGCGGATTAGAGTGCATTAGAGTGCAGATTTTGATGACCTAAAACATTGCCAGAAATGACCAATAAAATGCTATTAAAGTTTTAAAAAAATACCCTAAAGGTTACAAAAAAATTACCTTAAAGATGTGATCAAAATCAGGTCGGGTGATCAACTCAAGCTGTTGAATACGTTACTGGATTCAGACTTCTTCTATTAGTTCGAGTGAACTCAGCTTTCAAACTTTCGGTTTGGATTGATTTTTACCATATAATCTCTGTCATTAGTTACCCTAAATTCGGCTGAGCTGCCATTGGTGCTGACAGGCGTCACACGAGCCTCACGAGATTACTCACAACGACTGACATTACAAATTCTATACGAGGTAAAGTATGGTATAATGCTATCAATTACTTTCTAAGTATTTAAATTTGGAACCTCTTTAAAATACTTGAAAAAATTAATTGATAACAGATGCTATATATTATATACTGACAGGAAATTGAAGACATAAAACAGAAATTAAAACTTGCTTCACATTTATTAGTACATCATAAGAATGCGTGAAAACCACAACAGTATGTGACATTTTATGAAATTATAAGAAATTTTATTTATTTATAAACTTTATAAAACATTAAATAAAGTTTATTTAAGCCAATATCACTGTAAAGTCGAAGTGCTTTGTTTTATCATTAAAACCACCACATTTCAATTTTTCATTTAAACCCAAAAATTCATTGCCACTGAAATACAATCTAAAATAATCACGGTTTTCTCAGAATTTATAAAATGTCAATTATACAGGTTTTCACCCATTCATATATTGATCCCTTTTTATCTTTCCTTTGTTATACAGTCTGATGATGAAAGAACAATCGTGTCATTCCAAACGTCACTTTTTATATATGATGTACTAATAAGTGTGAAACAAGTTTTAATTTCAGTATTATGTCTTTCAAAATAGGTGACTAAGAACGAGAACCTATTCTAACACTGGAGGATTATCAAAGAAAATTATTTCAAGTCTGTAAACTAACTAATAGTTTCAATGAAATATAACCCTACTAAAATCTATTTCAACTTTGTAAACTAATTCTATTTTATTTTTTACAAAGTTATATAATACCGAAAACATCCTATTATGTATATTTTTGTGTTATTTTGACTAGGCATTGTTTTTATTACTAATGTTATGTAATGTCTTTTCTTCGTTGTCGCTATTGGCCAGAGCTGGTGATGCGACATAAAGCCAAAAATATTTCACGCGCATGTGCTTATACTTCGATTTTTCTATAGTGGCCGATGACAAGTCATCGGTGCACCTCCTGCCTTATAAAATGTATCTTTTGAACAGTTGTAAGCACATTGCTGAGGCTTCGAGCCACCTTGAGAAAGGCGTTCGCGAATTAACAAAAATATTCATTTTATATGGCAGGAAGTGTAACAATGATGTAATGTCATAGGCCCCCACAGAAAAATCGATGTATATCAGACATATACGAATGATTTCTTTAAAATTAGAAAATCAAGTGTGAGGTTATCATTTTTAATAAAACTAGTTTTTCTCAAGGAAATCGAGAAATATACTCGTTTTAATACATGAAACTAGCACATCAAAAAAAAATAATAATAAAGTAAACACTGACGCTCAATCTCAAGCTAATAAAGAAAACAGCTACTTTTAAAGCTGAATTGAATCATCCCACATTCATGCCATCCATTCATGCCATCCATTCACGCCATCCATTCACGCCATCCATTCACGCCATCCATTCACGCCATCCATTCACGCCATCAATTCACGCCATCCATTCATGCCATCCATCCATGCCATCCATCCATTCCACCCATTCCATCCATCCATCCCATCCATCCATCCATCCATCCATCCATCCATTCCATCCATCCATCCATCCATTCATTCCATTCATTCCATCCATCCATCCATTCCATCCATCCATTCCATCCATCCATTCCATCCATCCATTCCATCCATCCATTCCATCCATTCCATCCATCCATTCCATCCATTCATTCCATCCATCCATTTCATTTCCAAGAGTAGATGGAGTTGGGAAGCAGTCGCGACTGCATTGTCGCCGTTCGCGATACCTGGGTGGGTCAGCGAGCGGGTGCAATAGCCGGGTCGACCGAGGGAAGCCCGTACTGGCAACGTTGTGGCTCCTGGGGAAAGACAAGGAGGGCGATGCCTCTGCGGCGCCTCTCACCGGGAGGTCCTAGGGTTCGAGTCCCGACGTCGGGAGGGCGTTCGACACTCGCTGGAAAGCTAGGTCGAATTAAGCCGCTCACTAGAGAAAATTTCTAGCGGTTGGCTGCTCTGCTCTGTAGTTTTCGGCGGTTTCTCAGATCATCACCAGGTGAATGCTGGAGCCGTACCAACGAGCCACAGAACGCCCGCGGTCTTTCCTTACTCTTCCTTATCTTATCCTCACCCCTTAATTTTATACACAACTCTGCACTACACTATCGCACATTACGGGAAACCGGCCGGGAGCTGAGAGCGCGTCCCAGCTGGGGCAGTGTCCCGCTGGTTCGAGATAAATCCACAACAGACGTGGTTCGCCATCCAACGAGGAAGATCACAGCCATCTGACGCGATGAAATCATGCACTAAACTTTTAGAACTAATGACCTTAGCAGTTGACGCTGTAGGAGTCAGTAATCAGTCAATAAAAACTGTTTAATTTTTTTCATTTTGTCTGAGCCACTTTTGCCCTTGAAATAGCTTTAACGTTGACTGAAGAAATGAAGAAATTTCGTGTTATTGCGTCTATTATCACACTTCGCGTATTGACTAAATTTTCGTACTCGGTGCGTCGCTGCTCAGAACATAGGTAAAATAAGCGACAAGAGGCTACAAGTATGATTCCGCCCGCCGTTAATTATTTCAATTATTTCCAATGTAGTGCGTACCGCCTGAATGCTGTAAAGTGAAAGGTAACAATTGAAAATACGGTCTTGAGCACTGCTGTTGTGTCTTCGTCGTTCGTGGTTGAAGTCTCAACTGGTTCCTACTGACCTGGTAAAACGTGTAAAAAAACAATACAAAAAGATGGTGCGTCGCGAACGCGAGAAGTCGCAGAAAGCTGCCTTGGACCGCTGGAAACGACGCAAAAAACTGCCATCTGACGCGCAACCTTTTGCCGTCGAGTGGCGAAAATTGAAACTGGTTTTCTTCATTTCCGAACGTCACTCCCCAGATTTTACACCAGAGCGCTGCAGTTTATCCTATTTCCTGAAATGCTTTTCCTTCTTGCACACCTACCTCCTTCCAGACATTCTCACTGTCACAAGACTCCTCTACAGGATGGAATGAAGCATCTAACTCAAGTCGAAAACATCCAAATTTTTCAGAAGGACCGATATTAGTTGAATTTTTCTCTTTATTGAATGTTCCAAACATTCAGTTGCACACTCAATTTATCATTAGTTCAAGTCACATTTTTACAAAAATAAGCAATTATAAATATTGAATTCTGTGGTGATTTTAAGTTGAGACAGCCCAGTGATCCTGAAACACTATGAGGTGCTCACGAGACATTGAATAAAACCAAATAAAATCAATAATATCATTGGTGACTCGAAACGCATAATTTGTAAAAAAATCATTAGTTGAGTTGGCTCAACTGGTGTCGGTGCAGTCGCAAGCCACAAATTGAGGATTTGAATCCCGCCGGCGGCAGGATTTTGAACATTATCTAAATAACGAGGTCTAATTTAACCGTTTCTAGAGGCGAATTCTAACGTACGTCTGCTCTGATCGGGAGTTTTCCGTGATTTCTCTCATCAATAAAAAGTGAATGCTGGAGCAGTACCCTAACAAACGGGAAATGGACCAGGCGCGATATACCCTACCTCTTCGTTGTCCTATTCCGTATCCTACTTACAAACAAACTTACGATGCACCATACCAATTATTGCGCCTGGAAACACGATATAGTTAATCAAACTATCTAAAAAATTATATCATGAAGTTGTACTATTTTCGTTTCACACCGACCGGGTAAAATATAGGATTCGAGAATATTTCTATCATATGACAAAGCCCCACAGCATGCACATGATGAATTATTGTTCCTGGATATTATTGTTCCTAGACAGCGTTATTACACACCCTCGTAGGCACTCACATTCCAAATGTGGTACTTGCGTCCCAAATGTGAAGTAGTCACGCAAACTGCACATCTATGTCAAACGATAAATACTGACATAACTGCAATCCCAGCTTTGTTAAAGAGAACAATTACACAGTAATATCACTCTTTATTGTAAATTGTGGCCTATTCATCTGTGTGGGTCACTATTTAATTTAAATTCAATTACAATTCCATTCATTTCAATTATTCTTATTAACAATATTAAAATGTAACGTTAAAATAATGATTAATTTTCCATCATCTGTGTGCCCTTGTTTTTGCAAATCGTGTAGGAACTGTTATTGCAGTGTTTATGGGTGGAAGTTTTGCATTAACTCATGGGAAAAGTAGGTTCCAAGGTCCACAGATTTTTTTATGCATAAATGTTTAAATTTTTTTAAGGAAGCTGAAAATTAGTGGTTGACAATGCTGATATGATATGCGTTACTTAAAAACATGATGCAATTGCACATATGCGTTAGTATTTGGATTATTACAGTGTATTTGGCTGTTTGTAAAAACATTAGGAACTATCCACTTGTAAATTGAAATTTCAGATTACATTTGAGTATGTACAGTAGTGCTAAAATAACCGCACCACCTTAAGAAAATGTGTTTTCTGTATTTTTTAATCCTATCTGCTTTCAAACATTTTAAACAACTATTAGTAGAAATTGATAACCATATGTTTTACATGATGTTTGCTTATATGATGTTTCTTTCTATTACCTTCATAACTCGCTCGATTTTTGCAAATCGAGTGGTGTATTTTTTTGGATTATATTGCACATTACAACTCAGAGAAAGATGATGCGTTTGTTTAAAACTCTGAAGAATTTAAAGTGTTAGTATAATATAGAATAGTACAGCTATGTTAAAAAGATATACCGATCGATATTTGACATAAAAAACTTTTGTTATCAAATACTAATGTAGATACAAATAAAGTTGATCTTTTTGATTTTCATTGCTGAAATTGATTAATATTTATTTTATAAATGAATGCTCTTGCATATTATTAGATACATTAATTTATTGACTTATCGAAATTCCTCCGGAGCCTCGCCTCCTGTGATTGTACATCGGGCAATACCACGGCGCTACTAGCGTTAATCGACTCAGCATTTAAGCGGCCATTTGCACGATTCGAGTTGCCTACCCGACCTCGCAAGGGACAGGCGCATTTTTGACGTCTCAAGCACCGAACGCCAACATCTTAGACTCAGTAAATGACAAATAGTACTTTCCTTGATCTCCTCTACTTTTCTACTGCATTTGTACATATGTTTCTGAACCCGGCTGTATAAGGGTCATAATTCGAATATAAATGAAGAGAGTTTTAAAACTGAATATTAATTTACAGATTTAAACAGCTTTATACAGAAGGAGGGGGTTCTGAAGAATTACAAATATCATATCTTGGGAAGATATGATATGTATCTCGTTTCTTAAGTTATATGAACTTAAGAGAATGATATGAAAATAAGAGAAAGATAAGAATGAAAAATGTATTAAAAGTCTTTGATAGCGTTATGTTTTTTCCAAACCCAGGCGGCCGTTATTTTATACTCAGAACATACAAAATTTTGATCGAGCAGAAGGGCCAACTGTAGGCGCTGTACCCATCTGCGCACATGCTCTGCCGTCACCCCGCGCGGGAGAGACGGATCGGCTGCTAGGAGACATTCCTTACGTCTTTAACGTCTAAGCACGCAGGGCGGGTGGCAGGGCTAGCGGAGGACGCCGATGGGTTGGTACACGCGACACGAAGGGCGAGCGTCGTCAACGCAGCGTGGGGTGCAGGGCCGCGGCGGGCGAGGCAGGGGCGGGGGCGGGGGCAGGCGGCGGGACAGTGGACGACTGGTGGCGGTGGCCGCCGGGAAGTCGCGCGTATCCAGAGAACTCGTGAAGGACGACACGCTTTCGCCGTCTTGCCGCGAATCTCATCTCCCGCCCCCGCCCCCGCCGCCCCACTGGCCTCCCCCACCCAATCCTAATACGGCCGAAGCCTCTACGCCCTGGCTTCGCAGCCCCCGCGTACTGTAAGGCAACCACGCCGCTTTCCAGAAGCGTGTTTCTTTCTCCTATTTTTTCTTTCATTCTTCCTTTCTTTCTTTCTTTTTCTCGCTTTCTTTTTTTCTCTTTCTTCTTTCTTTCTCTTTTTTGAATACCTTTCTTTTAATTCCTTTCTTCTCATTCCTTTATTTTTCTTTCTTCCTTTTTTGTTCTTTCTTTTTGGAGTAAGCTTCTCCCCGGGCGTGTTTTTACTATTTCCTTGTTCCCTCCCCTTCTGGCTAATCATTATCTACTCTCTTCTCTTTTTCTTTCTTTCTCCATTCCTTCCTCCCTGTCTTCCCATTTATACTCTTCCTCTCCATATGTGTTTCTCTTTTCTTTCTCTTTACTCTCTACTCTTTCATTTCCCCTTTGTTATCTCTTTCATACACTCTTGCTGTGTCTGTCTCTCTCGCTCTCCCTGTAATTTGCTTCCATGCAACATCATATGACAAATGCTAACCTTCCATATGATGTTTCCAATACACAATTTTTCTATTTTCTCGCTACGTATTTTTTTCTTAACCATTCGTTTATAAAACCCAAAGAATTCATAGACACCAATTTTTTGCCTTGTTTTATGCAGTTTGATATTCTCCAGTCACTTTGATGTACATCAATATACTTCAGTTTCGTACTGAGTTACTCATGCCTTGATAATTCACGATCGTAACAAGGAAAAAATGCTCAGTGGGTCATCCCATATCAATATTTGAAAGCCTGCTCTTGGGTCCAAATTCTAACTTTAAAAGGAATATTATGTATAGTTCAGTCCTCCAATTGCTTCATTTTACTTATTATTATATATTTTGCCGAGTATAGATTGTCATTCTATTTAGAAGTAGTAATTAACATAGGGTATGGTCCAAAAAAGTATTCCTGACAATCGCCTTCTGTTAAATGATTTTATTTCATTAATTATTTATCATGATATTTCTGAAAAATGTCTCCTTCTTCAGATACTGTGAAGTGATATATCAAAGATTAAATACTTCATAAAATAAAAGCATTTTTCTATACGTCATAACAAAAGTTTTTCTAAAAATAACATGTATATACAATTCACAACTTCAAAAATTAACGACGAAAAGCAAATATTGATATTCACTACTAGAATACCATGATTTACTTCAGAATATGATACCGCCCAATTTAATCCATTATACGACATATTCACTGTAACGGTCTATACGTTCTGTGCCTGATAATGAAGAACTAATTGCATAGTACTGAATTCACCATCTCTTCTTTTTGTAGTTGACGATCTATCCCTTCATCATCTTGCTCTGGTTCACCCAGAAAGCAGCGCGTAGCCCACGCACCCCCGCTCTTCCCATATTTCTGCATATGCCCTACTCGAATACATTCTATTCCTTTCTCTGCAACTCACAGGGCCGCATTGTCTGCAGCTTTTTTAGACGTTTCTATTTTCATGTGAGTTGCGACCGTTCGCGTTCTTTAGCCACGAAGTATTCATTAGATTTTTATACCTTATAAAAATGTTCCACTAAAGGAAGTAAGTTAATATTCAGATGTAAGAAAAGGTATTTCTTGACCCACCCATTTTTTGCTAAAAACAGGTTACACGATAGAATCAGAAGATATAACAGTTAACACTGTAAATAAATGAAACGGGTGAATAAAAATTGTTAAATTTTATTTACGGAGAACAATAATTTTGTCGCAAGTGCATGTGCCAGAAATGAAGAAGAAGTAGGTTCCACAGCTTGTGATAAATATATTATTTGGTAGAATAATATTTTTCTATGCATCCTGTGTGTATGCAGAATTGCATTGTTGTAGTATACGCGGACTCTTCCGGTTGCAAATAGCATCACTTCTGTTTGCGCGGCACTTTCCTTTTCTAACGCTGCCTGCCCTCCTTCGAGCCTCCCCGCCGCCGCTGCCGAGTTGGCCGTCGCGCCCGCACGTGCGCCGCAACATACCCGTCCCGCCCCCCCGCGCCCCGCCCGCCCCGCCCCGTGCGGCTTTCGCCTTTTCTCCGCTCCCACCTCCCGCTCTCATCGTCCGCCCCCGACACACCCCGCAATGCGAGCTCCGTCCCCTCCGCCCCGCGCACCGCCCCTCGCGCCCGACGCCGCCACCGGCCACTGCATTTTCACGCCGACACCTCCCCGTCCTCTTGCCTCTTTCTGGCACCCTCGTGCCCCGCCACCGGGAGTGACGCGACCCGTGACGTCGGGATGACGTCAGAGGCGGCGCGGGTCGATAGGGCTGGAGGAGACTGCGGTCGAAAGGCGGGGAGCAGGGCTGGAAGGGCCGGGGTCGGGGCCTGGGCCTGGGTTCGGACGCCGCGGAGGGCCCCGCGAGAAGAGACGTGTGGCGCCGAAGCGGTCTCCCGCCGACTCCAAATCGATTTTCCCCCGCAAAACAACTCGGGACTGGCGGCTTCGAGTACGTTGACAGGTGAGCTAAGGAATTCGCGGTGTTTTAATACACTTTTTCACCACCTTACCTGTAAGCAAGACAAAAGGAGAATTGTAATAAAGAATGCAGGAATTTAATTGCAATTATTATTCTGCTTTTTCTACAATGCCAACTTTCACAATTTTCACAGTGTCAACAAGCTACGCAATGCAAAATTACTTCAAAATTACGCAATACAATCATTACTTCTACTAATGATTGTACAGAGCAACGCGAATACCAATTCATTTTTTAAAGAGAGCTGCAACCAGTTTCAATGAGCAGGGTCATTTAGAAATGCCGATGTAGACACTGTATACACGGATCTTAAAAAAATAAGAATTTCTTACTTTGCGCGTATATTTTTCTGAATTAGGTAGTTTTAAATGTTCTTGGTAAATTCAAACATATTTTTGAGTATTCATTATTACTAAGTAGAAACGGAATAGATTGTATTTGAAAAGATACTGGGAAAACCTTCTAATATATACTACCCAACTTTTTTACTTACAAGAAAAACTAGCCGATCCGGCTGCCGAGATTGCTAACGCAGTAGTGCCGTAGCGAACTCGGACTGAAGGATCGCGGGTTCGAGTCCCGCCTCGGGCAGGGTTGTATTGTGTTTCGTCCTTTCACCCCCTATCATCATTATCGTGTCAACCCACAGTTACCATGCCGTTACAAGCAATAGTGGTCGCTAATGACCTAGTAGTTGATGCGACCTTACATAAAAGATTCTGATGATTCTGAAGAAAAACTAATTCTGATGAGTCGAAAAGTGTTCTTTACAACTCTTTCTATGAAGACGATAGAACAATTTTTACTATTTTTGCAACGCATGATAAAAAACTTTCGATGAGCATCTACTGCTAAGTAAATGATGCTAAGTAAATACCACGAGCCTTATTCTTTATGGGCTGTGCGCACATCCGCACTCGAAACTAATTGGAAGAAGAGGGTCGCGAAGTTAAATGGAGCGCTTCAAGTTTAATACGATTTACAAACAGAAATTATTCCATGCGTCAACAGGATATTGTTCATAGGACACAAGAATATGTAAAATCAACAAATATTGTATGCGGGAAGTTTTTCTCTTCCATATATAATCTACGAAAAAATAAGATATAAAGTAGTTCACTAATTTTTGAAATTCTAAGTATTTGTGGCCAGCACGCTTCTAGCACACTTTACTGGTATATTATATTTTCTTTCTGCAATTACACAATGAATAATGTTTTCTGATTCAAGAGTTCAAATATTCCACCGATTATATTACATGGTGCTTTAAATGCATTAAACTTGTATAATTGATATTTACTACGAGTACAGTTACATCTATATACCTACAAATATTTTCGAATATACGCATAAACTGACGAAAAACTACGCAGCTTCAAAGTGTCTTTAGTTCTGTTAGATAATCGGGGACTTGGGGAAAAAAGAAAAATTATAATGTTTTGATTTTGAATGACAAATGCAAATATTTGATTCTGTACCTCCGCCTATTGCGTATGGACTACACTGCGCGTACGTACTATGTATACTGTGCGTAGGGACAGAATTCTCACACTTCACGTCACCGATTACGACACAGCTGTCATGCAACAGTAAAGCTCCAGGGAGGCCAAATGTAGTTAAATAATTTCTCTTTATGTGTGGCGCTGCAGAAAAAAAGTTTTTTATTTTATTGGTCGATAAACAAATGCTGAACAATATATGTACTCGATTAAGTTATTTCAATATTAGTTTTTGTTAATATATTGAGATTATTGCAGTGTATTACCAGAGAATTTTTGTTGTTGTTGTTCACGAGTATGCGTGCTGCTTTTTGGAAAACCATTTGCGGGGTTTGTTCAGCAGCACATTTGCTGTTTCAGGTCTTTAGTTTTTACTTATAATCTATACTTATTTTCACATTTCAAATGCATTGCAATAAAGAACTTGCTGTGTTTTGGTATAGTTATAATTTTTATTATGATTGATGATTATTACAAGTACAAGTACAAGAACAAGTACAAATAGTACTAGTACTAGTGGCAGTGGCAGCTTTTCGGATATATTTCTATGTAACACAAGGTTCTTAAGCCTTGAATTATGTGTTGCGAGGTGGTAGGATGATGATGAAAGGTAGTCGTGACATTTTGAACCATCCCAGCATTTGTTTGTATGACTCAGAAAAACCACGGAAACCGCTGTCAGGATGTCTGACCGGGGGATCAAACGCCTCCCAACTGTGAAGTCAGCGCGCTACACTCTGAGACACTTTTCTCAGTGGCTATGGTTTATTATTATTATTATTATTATTATTATTATTATTATTATTATTATTATTATTATTATTATTATTATTATTATCATCATTATCATTATTATTATTATTATGATTATTATTACCACACACAGGAATGATGACCAGATGTGTGGTTGCTTTACTGAAGGTTCAGATGGCTTCTGACAATACGGCATGTATTCAAAATTACACACTTCTGCATATTATATACATACCTGGCATCCAAGTGAAGACACTCCAGTGCCCGAAGTGGCATTTTTGGAATCACTCCTGTAGCTGATATTATTATAGGCACAGTTGTCACTTTACTGAAGTTCCACTGAGGTGAGACTTCATGGGCGAGATCGGTATACTTCTGGATCTTCTCTTGATATGTTCCCGATATGTTGTGGGTATTGGGTATTCATATATCGATAAGGAAAACCTGCTGTTGGTTTCTATCAATGTACGTTATTCGGGTTATTGCCGTTCCGACATGTCTGTCAGTGAAATGGGAACGATCCAAGTAGAGTGTGTGCTACTACTTTCAAGCACATTCTGAGGCACATTTTATAATACGGCACGGAAGTGGCGAGTAAGACCGTTCTCAACGCCAATAATTGGTGTACCTGCTTCGCCACTTCACATGCTCTTTTTGGTATTCCACTCTGATGCGTGCTTGCTCAATTCCTTGTCACGTGGATTGGATAGTTTTTGCTTTGCAGCCTCACATCTCTACACGAGTCGGAATGAATGGTGAATCTCTGCAGAATGTGTTTCTGTATTCAATGTGGTACCACTTGGTCCTGGATAGCTATCATGAAGGCTTCCTGTCTCCGAAAGAGATCTCCGTGCTGGAGCATGCGTGCGACGCAGAGAATGTCGACTTCTGTTTACTCAGCTCGTGAGGTACCTTCCATGCAGTGCTCGCTTTCCATAAGGTTTTCTTCTCTCGTTTCAATGATTTGGTTGAACAGGCCTGATCAAGCTTTTTCAAGTTCAGAGGACTATAGTTATTATCCAACTGCGCTCACTGCTTGCTGAACTCTCCCACAATGTTCCAAGAAGTAATCTTCCTGAGTGAAGGCAATTTGACGAGCTGTGTAGATTTAAGAGAACTACAAATACCTCGCCCTGCTTTGGACCTTGGAAGGGTACAGACGCTCAGTACTTGAATGAGGATGATGGTTTTTCGGTGTTGAGTCATATGGTTCGAATTGCTTCTCTGGAGTGTTGTCGAGGCGCGTATTGCTCCATTTAATAACGCAAAGGAGTATGTCACGCACTGGAATAACAATGAATTGATGGCCTGCCACAAGGTTTCTAATCAGAGATTGAGTTTTGAAGAGCCCGTGCAATCGTTTACACAACTTCATTTGTTTAGTATTTGCTTAGTAACAGTGTGTTTGATTCGGAGTGACTGTTGGGAAACCCAAGTATTTGTAAGGGTTCATGGGTTCCATGAAGGTAATTACTGGTTCGTTATCTAGTTTCTTTTTTATAACTTGTATTGAACCCCGAATGATATTCCACTCTCGCTGCACTTATCCAAACGAATTTCATTTGATTGTCAGTGAACTTCTCGTCACGTTTATTAGTTGCCACATATTGACTCTCAGTTGTCTGCTATAGAGCTCAGGTCATCATGTAAGAAGATGTAAGACACGAGAACGAGTGGAGTTTGTCCTTTGTGTTTAAGAGCGATTCCATAATTTAGATGAATTAAGTAGAGTAGACAGGGGGTCAAGGGCTAAGCAGAACCAATAAAGGGCTATAAGAGTCACCCTGGAAAATCCTCGGCGGTATTGTTGTTTTGTTATATTATTTTATTTTATTATTCATTTATTATTATCTATTTTATTATTATATTATTAATTATTATTAATTATTATTATCGTTCTTCCGCGTACCTCCCGGTTGCTCAGATTATCAAGAGTTGTTGTAGTGTGTCTTGTGAACCATAGTATCGCTTTTTCTATCATCACAAATATGAATATGTTGCAACCTAATGTGAAGAGAGACAGTGTAAAGTGTATGGGGATGCCAAATATGTTATCATTTCGGTCGTGCTCAATATCGAAGAAACCCACAGGGCGAAATCGCGGTGATTGCAAAATCAAAATGGCGAGTATTGAAAAATTGCAGAGAAAACGAATTCCCGTACAAAGGACGTCTCATCAACGTTGTACCCTAGTAATTTCAAGAGTAGGAATCAGAAAATGCCTCTTAAACCTGGACCACGATTTGTCACCGAGTATGAAGAAACTATACAAGAATTAATCAAGTCCGTCCAAGCATATTCGCGAGAAATTCCGAGCAGATGGTCAAAAAAGCTAGATGCTAAATTCCAAGCAAAGCAAACTTCTGAAAAGAAGGAACATCGAAGGAAAACATGTCCAAAAAAGACACGAAAAAGCCAATCTTTCAGATCAAACTACACAAAATAGAGCAATATAAGAACAAGAAAATATGTGGAAATTACGACTAAAAAACAGCGCGGAACGGACGCCTTCTCCCTGGAAGGTATAGAGAATTGCTAAAAAAAATAGCGTGCGCGATGAGGAAATGTGAAGCAACGCAAGCAGAAAATATATCCAATGAAGGAGCAATCAAATATTTGAGTGGTTAAAGTTTAAGGAAGAAAATTCAAAGGTGTATTTTTAGAAGAAAGTATTCAATGGTGGAATAATATGAACAGGGAGGCAAAAATTAAATGGGATCGCCTATACACAGTCCGTCCCACAGAAAAGGTGACTGATGTGAAATAAAATACAAGAAGTTGTTTGTTCTTAGCGTACATGCTTTTTTATTCAAAATAGTCTCCTTGTGAGTCAATACATAACTGGAAGCGTTGGAAAAATTCTGGATATTCGAAATCGTGTCGAAACGTCGTCCTTTCATGGCCATTTCCAGTTTGGGATATAGCCAGAAGTTGCTCGGAGCTAAATCCGGCGAATAAGGAGGATGGTCAAGCGCAACAATACCTTTTTCAGCCAGGAATTGGTGAACGATCTTGCTTTTGCGTGCTGGAGCATTGTCGTTCAACAAACACCAAGTTCCTTGGTTGCGGTATTCAGGCCTCAACCGAACAATCCTCGACCATAACCGAGTTAGACAACCCAAGTAGTAATGTGCGTTCACCATTTGACCTTCTGGAGCAAATTCTGTATGGATAATTCCTTTGGAATCAAAGAAAACTGTGAGCAGTGTCTTGACACGACTTTTCTGCATTCGCGCATTTTTCGGTTTCGGCGATTCTGGACCTTTCCATTCGGAGCTCTGGCGCTCTGTAAGTGGCTCGTATTAAAACACCATGTTTCATCACCGGTTACGATGCATGACAGGAAGTCTGCGTCCTCATCGGCCGATCGTTTCATGTCTCTGCAGTGATCCACTCTGCAATGCTTTTGGTCGTCCCTGAGTGAGTGGGGCACAAAGTGACAACAAATCTTCTTTTTCGCAGATTTTCAGTGAATATGCGATGCACAATTGTTTTAGGAATTCCAGTGAGCTCCTCAATTATACTGGTAAATGTACAACGATCATTTTGAAGAGTTTCAACCACTTTTTGAACATTTTCTTCGATCGAACTGTCGCTGATGCTCCTGGACGTGGATCGTCATAAATGCTTTCTCTTCCATCATATACCACTCAAATCTTGCATACCACTTAAAAAGGTTTTTACGACTCATTGCTTTACTACCATAAACATGTTGTATCATTTCAAAAGTTTCTGTGGCACTTTTACCCACTTTGAAAAAAACTTAATGTTCGCACGTTGCTCCATTGTTCTTTTCACGACGGAGAGTCAAAACATACTGTTGCACTTTTATTTACTGCGAGCAGTCTGTGATGTCAGCGTTGTTCCTTTTAAAACGGAAGGTAGTCGAAACACAACACTACTTAATTCCTGCATCAGATCACAGATTGCACGATTGGTTCCACGAATATAAAATCAGTCACCTTTTCTGTGGGACGGACTGTGTACTTCAATGAAGCCTTGACACCAGAAAATAGGAATTAACTAAAATAACTGAGGATACAAGCCAGGCTAAAAAACATTAAATATGTGTGGGTGAAAAATGGCACAATATTAGTGAGAAAAGAAGACAATGGCAAGGTAATTGCAGCTACTAGTGTTAAATTAGACTTAGACAAATGTTAAATTTTTGTTACTAGGATAAACTACTTCGACTATTTCACAATGGATTGGAACACTAGTGACATAAGAAATCATCAAGTGAACTTTAAAGCGTGCGATAACATTGAACAGTGACAAGAATTTGTCATAAAATCTGGTGAAATTTATCCTACTCACGGTAAATCATCTGATTTTCATATCAACATTCGATCATTAAAAAAGCACTGGAATGAGCTTTTGGTCATCTTAAACAATAGCTCCTTTGATATTATTTGTGTAACAGAAGCTAATATAAAAAAACAAGATGTAGAACTCTACTTCATAGCAGGCTATAAAAGAAGCTAATCGCTACGAGAAATTAAATCAGGAGTGGGAATACTAGTATTTTATAAAAGCAATCTCATATTTGATAATGTAAACTATATTGCAGACCCATTTGAAGCCATAACTGGCCCCATTAAAACCGAAAAACTTAATTATTACAGAAATAATTATAATCTACAAACCACCCAACACAAGCAACATATCCTTCCTTAAAAAAATAATAACTTTAGTGGAAGCCTTCAACGACCATCCTGCACTCATTATTGGCGACACCAATATCAATATAATAGAAAGAAACAGAACAGAAAATGAGTATGAGCTACTACTATATAGTAATGGGTTTGTGAATGCTATAGAAGACTTCACAAGAGAGGAAATCAGAGAAGGAATAGTACGCAGCTCCATAATCGACCACATCTTTGTAAGATCGCAAGCTAAGGCAATTTGGACTGCCACTCTTAAATACAAAATTTCTGATCATTACCCAACAATCATTCAATATAACCCCACAGAAATAAACATTTTAAAAATGAGTTGAGACATCAAGATTACAACGGTTAAAATATATGATAACAAATCAATCAATTACATCATCAGGAACCATAATTGGAATGAATGTGAAGATGCAAATGCAGATAAGTTTCTAGAGAATATTGTGAACATCTTTAAAACAACATATAGGAATTATACCAAAACAATACAAAAAATGCTTCATAATAACTCTGCAAATAGGAACATCAATAAAAAATGGGTGAAAGATAAACTAATAAATATTCAAAAAGAAAGAGACAGATTATTCAAGAAATGGAAGTCCAACCCCAACAATTAATTGTATAAAAGCGCCTATAAATATTACAGGAACAAAGTTAACAATGAAATCAGTAATGCTAAGAAAGAATACCATGACCGATATTTTAAAAACAAAGAAAATGATTGCCAAGGAATATGGAAGGAGGTGAACAACATGATAAATAGGAAGACAGATAAAAATATTGATGACAAATTGCTGATGGCATTTGGGAGCCGCTTCAGAACTGATATACTTGTAAATAAGTTTACTGACCATTTCATTCAACAAGTAGAAAACATAACAGAAAGCAATGCCACGGTTAACTCTAGCAACAATAACGAAGTGATGGATTATCATGAACAAACTACTGATTGCAGCTTCTATTTACCTTGTACAAATGAAAAAGACTTGATCAAAATTATAAAAAAGAAAATTAGTATCAAAAAAGCTCCAGGGAATGATGGAATAAGAACAACAGATATTGTGAACAATGCAGATGTACTAAATGGAGTATTAAGCAATCTAATAAACAAGTGCATTAGAAATGGAATATTCCCAGAAGGATTAAAGAGCTCCGTTATTAGACCCATTTACAAAAGTGGAGATATGAGTGATCTCAATAACTATAGACCTATATCTATTCTCCCTGTGTTTGAAAAAATATTTGAGAAGTACATAATACAGAAACTCTATCAATATATGAACGATAA
>BOPP01000325.1:166457-198297 GCA_017312745.1 Gryllus bimaculatus | reverse complement strand
ATTGATGCACCAAATGGGTACAAAACAAGAAATCCAAAGTACCAAATACCATTAACATACAACAGTTAAGGAAAAAGAACTCTTAAGTATCTGATACCTAAGCTATACAACCAGATACTCAAAGACATTAAATATCCAAAAACCAACCACAAAGACTTTAACAACAAAATTAAATCATGGCTGCAAATAAACAAACTGCGGTGTGACAACCAACAAGTGTATAGGACACTTTTGTCGATAAAAGAAAGAGACTAGATTGAAATTCATAAACAAAATTGAGTAGCCATAGAATATTTTCTGTGAAATTGAGAATGTTTATGAGGTGTGTGCCAAACTAATACGATATACTGCTATTGCAAAATGTGATGAGATATGTATTAATTTGCATCATATACAAATAACTATGTTACGTTCCATCATAAAATACAAATATAAAACATGTAAAATATTATTAATTATTGTATAATTGTAATAATTATATTAATTTATTGTTAAAATGTTTTATATGACAAAATTATTTGCATATTATATGAATTGTACGGGAACCAGATGATAAGTCTCTGACTTATCTGGAACCTAAACTAAAGGAGTTAATAAAATTACAAATTAAAAATACAATTATTATTATTATTATTATTATTATTATTATTATTATTATTATTATTATTATTATTATTCCTTATTGCAAATTACAACTCTTATAATAAAGTAGCAAATATATTTATTCACGTGATAAACATTGTTATTACAATGTTTCGGACACTTTTTAAGGTAAATTGGAAAATAGTAAATGTTGTTAAAATTAACAAGAAAAATCGTTTTAGTGTAGCGCAATTTTATAACGTCGTAACTGTGCACATACAATGCGATACAGAGATGAGGCGTCCAAGCTGACTTGAGCTTGTTTGACAGCATCATTGTGATCCATTCACTTCACATTTTTTATATTTACGAACTTGAGAATGAACAAACTTCTCACAAAAGTTCATTTCTTCCCAGAAAGTATGATAATTTATTAATATAAGTGCAAAGAACCAAACCAGTTTATAAATTGTATCATGGAAGCTACACTATAAGAACTTGAACTGTTAAGAACTTGAAGTTTGTAATAAAAATGAACTCATAGGAACTTGAAAGCAAATAATAGCAGTATATTATGATCTTACGACACATTCTTTACACGATGCAAACTTTAGTGAAGATCAGTGCTTTAAAAAATAAATATAAATGTGCATTTCTGCTCAAATGTAGGATAACGGGTACGACGACACGATAAATATCCATGTGAGGAATTTCTCTGCTTTTAGATGTGCTTTTGTTAGCAGCCTATGTGAGGATCTGTTCACTGACAAAGGCTTGTTAGGGCCCTTTATGCGATGCGGCCCCGGCAGCCCCCGGCGTGCATGCGAGTGCCCACCTCGCCTTTCCCGCACTGCAGCTGGGATGCCTAATGATGCCACACGCCTAGGCGTCGTAAGTCTGATGTATCCGACGCACTGCAGCGCACATCCCTTATCAGATGTTGTAAAGGATGATAAGGATGATTAGAAACACTAACCATTAGTTAGAAAGTTCAGTTAGGAAGAAGTGTTTTTTTTTTCTGTCAAAAATGCAAACGTTCCTATGTCTGCTCCTTTTCCATTTCAACCAATGTCCTGGTATCTCCTGTACACATGAATAGAGAATGAAACGAATTACCAGGAGTTGTTGTAATCACCAAGGAGTTCGAAATTATTGTTTTCCATTGCGTAAAGCGAGGAGACAGGCTCAATTTCCGTTGCTTCTGTAATTATGAATTTTAATCGGCATGACGAGCTCACTCGTTAATATGAGTGGTATTTGCAAATATGAAGTGTAGTTCAACATATACTAGAATGGTGATTTTAAAATGAAAGTGTAAAGGGTGTTTTCCAATGCTGAAGAACTTCCAACTCAACAATGAATACAGAAGACCAAGTCTTATTTCCAAAGCACTTTTATAAAAAGAAAACTCATACTGATTTTTGTCTTCTTTCATGATGGCAAGCTATTAAAATGTTTGTTCAATGAAAAACCGACTAAAAATTACGCATTGCCAAAGAATTCGTTATTATTGTTATCACTGACAATATGTGAGGGGTAAGGACGTCAAAGATTACCTTCCAAGCAATAGTTTTTTAGATATAACATTTGGCTGCTGTTGTATGTTGTAAATGCATTTTGACCTTCCCTCTTAAAATGTTACTACTCTAAATGTATGTAAATTCAGTGGTTAGGCGGAAGAGGAGGCTCTATGGCCTGAGCCTCGCCATTATTATTATTATTATTATTATTATTATTATTAGACATAGCAATCGATATACACTAACTCCTAATGTAGATGAGTCACAGTTTACGATTGGCTAGTAGGGAGAAGTGGTAAGAAAAATCGTGTTGAAAAAGCACGAGTGTTTTTACAAAACCTTTTTGAGATACACCGCCTTGGTTAGGGCATTTTGTATGTATAATTATACACTATGTGTTTTAATTTCATGAGTGGAATAGCATATTAATTAAAGAAAAATCAATATGCATTTCACTAAAATGTGAAGCTATATGTAGGAAGAATGTAATCTACCTGATGTTTATATTTCAAATAACATTTACAGTATTAGATAGTTTGTTAAAACGTCATTAGAAATAATGGAAATCTACAATTTGTTATCAATATTAAATAACGATGGACTTGTGACTACACAAATGGTGTCCCGAAACGAATACTGTCTGAAATTACAAAGAAAGCAAATAAGTATTTGTTATTATATATAGTTCCATAGTGCAAATATTAAGAATATCCAATCAGTCAATATTGAACATTTTTCGTTTTTTTAGCGTTCCTGGGTGTCTAACAAAATCATTAACTGCTCACATGAAACAAGAATGCAGTTTCCTTTCATTCTCTGCGCGCATGAGAAATTATTAATGTAGTTAATACTTATTTTTTATTTTTTCTGTTTCAACACAATGCACGTCATCTTCTACCTCCACTAACACATGCGAGTACCTCGCACCTGAATTCAGTACAACGGCGTATGCTACAAGACACAGCAGAGCAAAATCTCATTGACAAACATTCAGGCCACTGAAAGAGTGGCTTTTGGGACGGCGCCGCTGAGTTGATAGAAACTCGAGCTGTTTCTGCCATTCACGCTCGCAGATAACGTTCAAGAAAGATTATTCAATTCCACATTCAATGTTCCAAGAAATGAGATTTCCAGTTGTTTGGTGGTCAAGTGATTGATTGATGTTTCCTTGCGCGTCAATGTCTAAAGGCAATGGTCCCGTAAGTGTAGTAAATATTTTAATAACTGGAGGCGGCTGTAATTATCCCACACTCGTTGGCGAGATCCGGCGCCGATCTACACTTCGACTAGCGGGGTTTTCCCCAACCAGTTATCTACCACAGGTGGGGCACCATAACCAGACGGGACAAACTCGAATCGCCCGTCTGATCTTCCGACATGTGTGATAATGCAATGCGCGACAGTGTGTGTATGTAGGAGGTGATGATCGAAAAGGAAAGAGAAAGGAACTATCGTGCGTGGTTCTTGGCTCGTTTGTTAGGGTGCAGCTCCGTCATTCGCCTAGCGTTGATAGGAGAAACAACAGAACACTACCGATCAGAGCAGATGGCCGCTAGAATTCTCTTCCTGACTCCACTGACCTAAATATCCAGCTAGAGTCGAAAATCCAGTCCCCATCGGGATTCGAATCCTAGAATGTAGCCCGCCAGAGGTACTGTAGTGACATCAATTGATACCCTGAGCCAACTATGCTGGGTTCCTGGTCAAGACATACAATATTTGGGTGTCTCAGATTCAGAGAAATGGTGACATGTTCCGTGGAACATTATCAGAGCGGGTGAATGAGCGAAATCCGATATCGCGGGGTTGGGCGGCTGGCCCTGGGAAGAGTATGTAAGGGTGCGGGTCTGCCTAAAGTGTCTCACCTTATACGGTAGAGATCGATGTTTTCATTATGGTCAATGGTAAATGGATAAAGAGACGATACACTGAGGACGCGATTGCACTCTTAAAATAGGGGGCGAGGGGTTTCAAACCAGTAAACTGTCAATATTCGATCTTTACACATACTGAGAGTTGGGGAAGCGCTCTGTAGTATTCTTAAGTCCACCAATCAAATTCGGTATATCGCAATGATTTCCTTCCTAACAATGGAAATAATATGTTCACTCACTAGGCCTTCGTGCGACAATCGAGAGGTAAGGTGCCGTGAGCGATTCCAATGTCGGGAGTCGCATTCAAATGATTTGTTTTAAAGCGAGATAACATTTGTATCTACCTGTATTGCCAACGGCAAACTGTCATCGGTATTCCCACAAGTTGAAAGCTTTGATACTTACAGATTCTGGCGAAGAATTCATCAAAAAACACTATTAAACATGACACACACAAAACTCAATACGCTATTTGACATTATTTTCAAACTTACTTTAATCCAGCGATCTGAATAAATGAGCAGAAGGTAGCAGTGATCATTCCAAGTCGCAGGGGGAGATTCGGCGCCAACCTACCCACCGGCAAACGAGGTTTTCCCCAACCAGGTATCCCACATGGGAGGCACCTCCCAAGCCGCGACAAGCTCTAAGCTCCCAACCGGCATTCGTGGTAGTGTAATGCATGTAACAGTGTGTGTGAGTAAGGGCCCGTTTGTTTGCGTTCTGCTCCGACTGCCTGGTGTTGATCGGAGAAATCATTGAAAACTGCCCATTAGAGTAATCGGCCGATAGAAGTCTCCTAAAACAGTGGATAAATTCGACCAAACTGTGTAGCTAGGGTCGAAAATCCTGCCACTGTCCGGACTCGAACCCTTAGACCTCCCGATTAGAGGATTAATTGATGTACTTAGCCATCTAAACCAGTCGGAGATTTATGTAATTGTGGGAAGTAAACATACAAGGAAATACGCGATAAGAACGATAATGCGCTCCTTCCTACTTTTGCTTCAAATCACGATCCAACACAAGGAAATCTCATTACAGGTTGCCATTTTTGTGACTAAGAATGATAAAGTTATATAATGAACTCTATCTACAAGATGTTTTACATAGGTTTAATCAAAAATTTCAATTCTTTTATGGATTATCTCTAAGCAATTTATAATGACCTCTATTAAATGACATAATATTGACACATTTAAACTATAACTATTGGGAGTGCCAGTACATTTTCGTTTCATCTCCTAGCAATCCCTCCCTGTATTCCTTCCACAGAGAAATAGCAAGTGCTCCATTTCAATTACGGCCACTACTTCATTCCAAACTAGTTATATATGAATTTATTTGCGACGAAAATTTGACAATTGTAGAGATTGCCCTCTGTACCAGTGAATGGAATCTAAGATTAACGGGTCGCGATAAATGAGTCAAAATGATTTCTACTCGATTGTGAGAGCTGAAAGACATTTGGTACAACAGTAATCGCGGGAGCGGAGAAAGAGAGAAAAAAAACGCTCTCGCAATTGAGCATGCATCGATTTTATGTCAAATCCTCTGAGCTGGAGTTCCAAGAAATGCCGTTCGGCAGAAAAGACGATGTTGAGTTGGCGGGATGCTTCCGCGAGGCAATTTTACCTTCATTTAAACGAACGCAGTAAATTCGATTAGCTGGAGCACAGTCTCGATAAATTTACCCGGCGCTCTAGAACAACACTTGCGCTTCCTTGACAAGAAAACGACCTCAGACCAAGCCCTGCAAGCTCCCTCCTCTGATCAGGCAGTTCTTAACCTGCAAGCTGAAGACTCCTAGGAGATTCAACTCCAGGACTCGAACAAAAGTTAAAAGCGTTCACTAAAATGTTAAATGAAGCAAAATAAAAAAAAATATCTTGTTCTGGGGTCAAATTTAACTTCGCAAACTCGAGTTTGGTTCGAAACCGGTGTGTTTTTTCAGAGAAATAAATCGGCAAACCTGACTCAAGGAATCAATTGATGTGACGGCAATGCCTCTCACCGGAGGGTCCTAGGGTTCGTGATTTTTGACACTAGCCACAAAGATTGGTCGAATTCACCTGCCGCCTGGAGACGAATTCCAGCACCAGGCTGATATCATCGGTATTTTCAGTGATGTCTTCGTTCAAAAGCAGGTGAATGTCTAAAACATACTCTAACAAACGGGCTGGCCGGCGAACATAAAAAGCTGAATATCGATATGCTTTATATACTGAAAAATGTATACAATAATTCCAGTTTTCTTCTTTACAAAATGGCACGCAAAGTGTATAGAGGAGAATACATAAACGATAATATTATTTTGGGAGTTGCATATTGTAAAGATGCAATATTTTTTTAACACTTTCAAAAATTGGATTCTGAATAATTTATAGTTATGAAAAAAATTGCCGCCTGTTCTCTCTCTCTAGGATAAAATCGTATTGTAACGGAATGCAAACTCATAAAAAAACAAATAGAGCGGATTTTGAACAATCTCAGCAATTGATGTTTGCAGGGCTGAAAGCTTAAAAGAAACTCGTTTACGGACAAAGGAGAAATCCTAATGCGCATACTTTTTTAAATTGGTATTATAACAATATCTAGAAAATTGTGTAGAGTTGGTCTGAAAGGGATGTATCCATTAAGAGTCTGACGCCAAATTATTTAGATTTAAAATTGGCTTAGGCCAAGAGAAGTTCACAGTTCAATAGATGATCAAATGTAACAAGCAAGATTCAATTGCAACGTACAGATATTGCATTCTATTTTTCCGTGTTTGAAAATTGTAAAGCCGTGTTTGAGAAAATCTTTCTTGTTTTTTAATTGCCTTCATTTAGAACCAAATTACGCGAAAACTTCTATTGTGAAAAAAATGCATACGACCTCCTTTAAAGATTGAACTTCGATCGTGATTTGTCTTCAAGTGTAGTTGTAAGAAGACAAAATGTTTTTGTTGCATTTTTCGAAACTTCAAAGAATTCTGCAAAAATAGAACCCGCGATATTTTATAAGCTTATTTACTTACAACCTATTAACATTGAAGAAATAATGGAGCGAGTTTTTACAAAATTTTGAGAATGTCGTCAAAGTTTCATGAAAAATACCCTTTCCCTTTATTACATATCCGTTTCAAAAAAGGAGACGCGACATCAGCCAGATCGATTGGAAAATACAAATTTTGGTTCAAATTATGTTAAAGGGTTACTCCCTAGCGTTTATTGATGGACAGACGAACAGATAAGCAAATGGACAGATGGACGGATGGACGGACGGATGGACAGACGGAATTACGGACGGAATTACCGACGCAATGACAGTGGTCAGACAGAGAATCTTTTTCAAAGAATCCATTTTTTCTCTATAAATTACCCACAAAACGTGGATTCTCACTACAGACTTATTGAGGAAGTGATTTACTACTACATGTAGTAGAAACAATTATCCACTTTTTTCCGGTATGAGAAAATAAAACAACGGCAAATAACTGTCATCCTGTCGCGTATCGCCGTCTCACCTCGCCACTTCGCCTCTTCCCACGCGTCTCATGCCATGTTGGGTACACAGCGGTCGGTTGCTCCACAAACAGCACTTGTGCTCTGAGAGTTGGGACGTATTCCAGATCCCTCCATTCATCGGATCGCTGAAAGAGCTTGTTTTAAGGAATGTGCGGGTACGAAGTGCGCTAGAATGAAAGCTTAATTTTTAAATAGAAGCATTTAACCATGTAATTCTTTTCACCCTCACCCACATACACACTAAATAATCAAATCATGCTTGTGAGGGTGAGTGCGTCATTACAATAACAACATCCTGCTTTTGTGAGCAGAGTTATCTTTAGGAGGTGGCAACATTTGAGTTTCTAATCATGGTTCTAGAATGTGACTGAACATCTATGAAGGAATTTGATATTATTTAAACGGGAGTGTCAGGTTTTTAATTCAATTGGTTTAGTGTAAATATTTGCACGTGCTATTCTTAAATGTAAATAAAAATGACTTTGAATATTTTGAATTTTTATAATAAATAATACATTTATTCCTTCAATACAAAAAAAGAACTAGCGGTATCGTGTTTCCTTCAAAGACCTTTCCTTTCTGAATTACTGACAGAAGTATATTTCTAATTAATCCTGAACCTAATTGTAAGAAGAAAATAAACGGCACAAACATCATTTAAATAATCACTTTTGGTTGAGAGAGAACTGAAAGGCGTTTACGTCGCAACAGGTAGCAGAAATAAAAGAATTTAGAATTTAATAATCATTAAATCGGACACTCGATGTACTCAGAAACACTTTCCTACATTTTTTCAACACCTTCAGATTTTCGCAGAAGCCTTTAGCCTGAAAAAAAAAAGACTTAAAATCTCTGAGACTACTAGGCTGTTGCAAACAGCAGGAACTTTCGAGAACGGATATTTTCGGAATATGTATTATATCCTAGCGATCGTAACGCAAGCAAGGGCCGCGCCAACGCACCTTGTTATCGCTTGCGACTGGAATCGGGTCGAGGGCGGAAAGGACGCGGCGGGGCAAAGCCAAGGAGAGAAGGAAAGGCAAACATTTTCGTGTAATGTCGGTATTCCTTCAGCAAAATACAGCGCAAAAGTTGTATTTGCTATCAGTATTAAAAAATTGACCTGGATTTTCATAAATTAATGTAATTATGTTTGATTTCCAAAGAAAAGATTAAAACGAAAATATTTTTACCTTAGAACAGGAAATATATATATATATATATATATATATATATATATATATATATATATATATATATATCGGAGATTGTTCTAATCAAAATGTATTATAACGTCGGTACGCAAGAAAGTATCACTTTGCAGAAGGTTTTAATCTAACAAGCACACATTCATTTGTGTGAAATTGGACAAAAATAGGGACCCACCATTGTATTATCTGCAACATCTATGATGATTTGCAAAATTTTACAACTGGAGACTGTGATTAAAGGTACAGTTCTCTAAAAATGCTAATTGTACGCAGCAATGATCTTAATAACTCGCGAACTTGGTTTCCGGGCCAGCTCCAGAGATCTCAGATGCGGCATTTAGACCTTTTGCTGTTGGGACGACAAGAAACCCATTTTTGTCAATAAAGTGCCTCTCATTTTACTAATTTGAGATGTATGAGAGTTGCGCCAAAGACTGTCACAAGAATCAGAAAGCTATTTCATTGGGTGATCTGGGCTGTCCGGGTGACGCCGCGTCGAAGGCTGAGTTGCCGACGTTTCGCACGTCGGCAACTCAGCAACTCGGCAACTCAGCCTTCGACGCGGCGTCACCCGGACAGCCCAGATCAACCACATGACTCTGGTCACGGAGGCCTACGACTTCAAGCTATTTCATTGGAAAAGTTCATCGAATGGGGACATGCTTATTTTTTAAAATTGCATACATTATTAATTCCTTATCGGATTTTTTATTTATTCTTTATTTATAAAAAACATAGGCTTCTCTGAAACATTACCATTATTTTTCCATATGTGCACTTGCTTAGATTGCTCTGGGCATCAGTTTATATGCCGCGAATCGAATCTCGCCATCCAGCATGGAAAGATAACCGGCACCCCTGCGATAAAGACAAGCACTACACTTTCGGGATCTTCGGGACTTACCTTATCGCGCGTTAAAACGATAATCAATCAATAATTCAATAGGTATGAGCGCAAGAAAAAAAATATATAAACGCCAGCATTTAGTACTCTGAGTGCTGAATACTGAGGAAGGTCGCACTCTGAGTGCCAAAACTTTGCAGTTATGCCCAGGTCGCGGCGTCTCGCAAACAGATAAGACTCCGTCCGCGGAAGCCTACTTTTTCGGGTTTTGTCACATCAATCACGGTCAGATTCTAAATTACCAAAACAAAAGTCTGTCGTATTTTCAAAATAGTCAGCTTTTTATGATGAGAGTCTGGCTGGTCCTCATTTTAAGGACAGGAAGCTTCCAATCTTCAAGAGAAAGTTGAAACACACAAGAACATATTGCTTGATGATATCGCCGCGCTATTGAAAATTGATCTTAATCTCGTATAATAGCATTGTAATACAGTTTACGAATCATATACTTGTATATAATGAAAAAATATAGTTCCAGAAGTTGCAGTTATTTTGCTGTACATGCTGATATAATTTTGATCTGTAATTTGTCAGGCTAAAAATTTTCATTATGAACAACTTTACGGCTGTAGCTATCGTTACTATGAAAACTGTACCTACCGACCACAAGTAAGTTCCTTGCTTTTGAATAAAGAAGAAATGATTCTCTCAAAAACGTTGCAATATTTTATCTTCATTTTATATGGCAAATGACACTTAATTCTTAACTGTTCAAGATTGAACCATATTGTCATTGGTTTTTTTCACTCTCGCAGATTCACTTGGACAAAATTAAAAACGATTTTAGCAGTAGGCAGAGGTGAGACGAATAAGTGCTGAATTAATGCCACGGAGTGTGCGACAAAGCTCGCGCCAGAAAAAACCAACAACAACAAAGGTTTCACGGGTGATAACTTTCACAGCTCAGCGCTGTTAATACTATAATATCAACATTTTAGAGGACCGTGTGTTGGCAGTAAGTTGGCAAAGTAACACAATTTTTTGTGGAGAATGCAATGTTAGATCCCGCTTTTTTATTTGACACAAATGTATATTTGCTTGTAAGCGGAACAGTTCATTTTGCGTCCAAAGACAGTGTTATAATTATATTGACAGACACTAATTATATTGACAGTTTTGTGAACTTGGCCGTGTTGGTCGGGCATTTGCCTTCCCCCGCGGAAATCCAGGTTTCATCCCTACAGATTTTATTGTAGTATCGATCCTCTACCCGTATGTGCACCATTTCTCCATCATTCACGTCACCATAAACATAATTCACTCATCAGGTCGACAATGAGGGACACTACTGAATGAATATGGTATACACAGATACTATGACGGGGACGATATGCAACGGGGGCGGTATGTCTCGACAACACTAGGTCAAGGCCAGTGTGTTTGACAGTAACAGCAATAAAGAGCCACGGTTCTCTCGATCCAGATGTGTAACAGGGACGTTATACATTGCAACAGCAAACAGGACATATCATTGCAACAGCAAGCGACATCGATTTTTGGGAGGTTGACGACAACAGTTTACGACTGTGACGGGATGCGCCGTGGATAGTATTTACGGCATCGAATAACAGCGATGGTGTACCGCGATGACATGAGCACCGGGGTTGCTATCCTGCAGCAACGGCAGCGCCGGTGTCGGTTCACGCCGGCGACGACATGCGATGGTAGTTGTTGCGCGGTGTGGCGAGCGCTCAGTCGGGCGGAGTTTCGATGACCTCGACGGCGGCAACAGCGACGGCGCAACAGCCCGCGCCTGCTCAACATCCGAGCGCTTCACGGCGGCAAGACGACTTCACGGCGGCAAGAGGCGAACGCCGCGCGGCGACTTACGGCGGCGACGATGGCGGCGACGATGGCGGCGACGATGGCGGCGACGATGGCGACAGCGGCCACATTCTGTTGCAACAATGAGGCGGCAACAACGGAGCGGCAAAAATGGCGATGAGGGCTGTGATGAAGGCGGCGTTGCGGGCGGCGGAGGCAGAGGTGTGGGTGACGGCAGTGGTGGCGAAAGTGGTGATGCCGGCGGTGCCGGAGGCTGTCGAGATGGTAGAGATGACGGGGTGAAGGTGGAGGCGGTGGCGGCGGTGGCGGCGGCGGCGGCGGCGGCGGCGGCGGCGGTGGCAGCGGCACTGAAGCGGTGACTGCGGTGGTGACGACGGTGTTCGCGGAGGCGGAAAACGAGGGGGAGTGCAGTTGTAAGAGATACTTCTGATACACTGACGCTACGTAAAGTTGAACCGTGATAAAAAGTCAGGAGGGTGTTTGAGTAAGGTTTGTGAGTTATCGTCTAGGGGTTCATTACGAGATTTGTCGGCTGTACGTGACTGGACATTTAGACAAATACCTATGAATAGCAATTTTGAGAGTGAAATAATTACGGAAATATATTTACCAATGTACGAAACATTGAAGTTGGTCCCAACAGTATTAGAAATATTCTCTGGATTCGATGAGTGGATTCGTGTTCTGTGGAGGAAACGTTACGGTGATAAGGACTCTGCCGATCGGGACGTGCCACACTACATTCTCCTGCACCAAACCATCATGTACGAATCATAACATACCGGGAGATTCATTCTACATTGCTCATACGTCGGTACTATGTGCCATATGCAATGTACAACCTGAATTCGGTAAATGTGGATACTCTTCGTCGTTTAGTTTTGTAAATAATTAACGTTAAACTTTAGACTATACGCTTGTGCTCGAGTAACATGGGCTACGGCAAGTGAGCGAGCGGCTCTACCTCGCGTTAGGGCTGGCTACGTCTCTGGAAAACGCAATTGCTATTACTTTCCAAACGCCCCGGAAGCTAGCACAACGCAAATAGCGCGCGAGGTCAAGTAAATGTGGCTCTGTTTGTCAATATACGATGTGTAAATAGATTCAAGAACATAACTGAAGATCAATACGAAGAGACACACGACCTTTCCATTGGAAAACGTATCAACAAAGAAATATTATCGACCATAAACTGTCATACATAGATGACATATGACACTGTAGATCCACAATACAAGTATTAATCAAGTACTAAGACTGCTTTGGTAATCAACGATTGCGTATCTTACAAAATGGCCGTGACCATTGTTGAACAAAATGCCATATACAGGGTGGGATGTTGGATGAGAATGGAAAGAATTAGAAAAATATAGAAATGAATGAATTTCTCGGAAGGAGTATTTGAGATAGTGAGGCCAAGAGGAGTCTCAATGACGTCCGAGACGGCTCCCCTCTCTGTGATGAGAGATTCGCAGCAGCAGTGTCAGCAAAGGGCGCGAATTCGACCGCCCACCTCTCCTGGTGAAGAAAGCTGCGGATATTACAAATGCTTCAGGCTACAGTGCAAGACAGTAAACATCTACCCCGTTAGTTTTCCTATTTGGGAAGGAAAAATATCCTTGTGAATATGAGCAGTGCCAAAGTGTGCCATGCTTAAAAAACTGCAATGTTTCAGTCTGCAGAAGCATTACGTGTGTCACAGGACTAATTAGTAGGAATATGAAGAAGGGCCACTCAAAAATCATAAAGGGACATAACAACTTGAAGAGTGTACAGTAAAAGGGAGCACAAGTGAATCTGCTGTTCGATTTAACTACAAAATTTGCCTTCAATATTTATTTATTTATTTATTTATAGTAAATAATAATAGTAATAATAATAATAATAACGATGATGATTATAGTGATAGAAATAAAACTGACATTTTGATTAAAATTAAATCATGATGTTAAATGAATTAGCACCCGGCTTGCATATGTATAAATCGTGCAACGAAAGTTTGGACGCTATAATTTCACAAGTACATCATGTAAGTAGTTGATGTAACTTATTGGTTGTTCTATATACTTTATTAATTAATTTGGTGGTCGTGAATAAGAATAAAATAGATGAGTTTTAATTTACCGTCGAGGAACATTAGTTCACCTCTATAAATTACCACTTTCTTTGGAGAGAACTTGCGATTTCCGTAAAGAGGGTAAAAAAGCATTTATATTCTTAAAATCCAAACTTAATACAGGAATATCTAGATTTCTGTTTAGAAGCTGGTGGTAACTTCAAGAACGGATATATTAATACGGATTCACATCGCTGTTGACTCCAGGCATCTGCATTCTCCATACCAAACTTGGAAGCGTGTCAGAAAATATTAATCAAAATATACCATTTTTAACCGACCGAGGATTACAGGATTATACTTTAGAAATGATTACAAACATTTCCGAAAGAAATGTCCCGACATGTGCAATATGATGTCTTATGAGGGTAATATCCCAACCTATCAAAATCACATATTTTAGACGTACGATATTATGATAATGACGTTTGATGTTCGAAGATTAGTTTTGCGTACGTTACGCAAGTACGCATTATGACCTATTAGGCGCGTGGATTTGCTCCCTGCCAGGTCAAGCTTCAATTTGCAACGGAAAGGAGGAAAGGAGGGCCACAGGATTGTGGGGCCTTGGATTGAACTAAATCATGCAAGTTGTAGGATCTATGCGCGACAACAAAAAAGTTGCTATTTAACATATTTAGGTAGGCATGTGTAATATACGTATTGGTGTCATTCACGCTTCAGGAGTACAATTTGTGAGTTCGAAATTTGCGTAAGCCCTGATGTTTTTACATTTAGTGACGGGATAAGATTCTCATACCAATCACGTATCTCATCTTACATCATCTTTAACCTGATGACTTTTCAAGCAGTGAAATGCTACGTCAAAACACTATTGTCATGTCCTGTCGACGAAATAAAAAAGGCGTAAGTCCCTACCACCTACGTATAAAAGCGAGTTTCACGAAAGACTTCAGCTCACACACATGCACACGCACGCATGCACGCACGCACTAACTCACGCCCGCGCGTTTACGAAACAGTGCATCATTCTAAATCTAAATCTTACCTGCCGTATAAACCAACGCCCTATGCCGAGAGGGTGCCACCTCCATCTCGCCGGGGGAAACCCCCCGATCGCACAGCGCGTCAAAGGCGCGTGGGGTGAGGGCCACACACCGTTTACAGCGCGCCGGCTGTCGGTCGTTCTGTTCCACTCCGCCCCGCCTCGCTTCGTTATTCCCCGTTCCGTCCCGCCCCACACTCCGACACGATCAGCCCTCTTCTGCCACGCGCCGCTCTGCTCGCACCTCCCTGCTCCGAGAGCACGGGCTGGCTCGGACTACCTCCTCACCACAGCTATCTGTGAAGCCTCGTTCTGCCCCGCTCAGCTCACTCTCGGCCCGTTGGGAGCTTCGTCGTACGCCGTCTCACCCGGCGGCCGGACCGAACTGGAGTGGCATGGCCGGCGGCTTTGAGGCCGGGGCCGCACAGTGCCATGTGGTGGGTAAAATTCTATTTCTTTCAAACTATACCATTGAGGGACACAGAAAAAAGGTTTTATAAATCATGTCATTTTCCAATTTGTCTTCACTTCTTGCTGATTTTTATTCAAATTTTGTGGTTCTATTAACACGTCTGTAGAGAGCTAAAATCACAATGTTTGAGTACCTTTTCAGAGAAACACTGAGCTCTTTATTTTGAATGAGTGAATTGTGGGTTATTATGTAGTATCTCCAATTTCTTCACTTCATATACCGAGCCAATCTCTGCCAACAAAGAGTAGATCAAAATGCGTTGTTATAAGAATCACAATATATGTTATGGAGGCATTATGAGTTATGTTAATAGCGTAGGCGATGATTACCTTATATCCTAAATAAAGACTAAAAATCAACGTTTAAGCCGAGTTCAGATGCCGAGTGAATGAATGTTGATAATGGGGTGTCAATCATTGCGATCCATAATAGTCCTGTATGGGTAGAGCACAGTATATCTCGGGTGATAACCGTGTTACTCCCTTGGGACGTGAGATCTGGCCACGATCCACATGCCGGATTGCTGGTTTCCCCTGCCCTTGAAGTATTATATTCAATAGATGGGAGACGGGACAATCTAAAAGCTCCTCATTGTGTGTTGAAGGAGTGCGTGTAAGTGCAAGTGCATATGAGTGTGAAGTGATTGGAGGGGACAAGAGTAGGGAAGGACTGATGGCGGTCTATGCCCTTAGGATACTGTTCTGGCTTTCGGCTAGAATTGAACGGAAAAACTACGGAAAACCCAATCAGGGCCGCCAGCAGCTTGCATCCGCGTCCACTCAGTGATAGGATTTGACAAACTTATGAAGCTAGTGTCAAAAATCCGCCACTATCAAAATTCGAACCCTATGAACTGTAAAACGATGCTGTAGACGCCTAGTACAAGATGTAGCAGTGAAAGTGACAGTCCGATTAAGGTTAAATGACATTGCGATGATTCCCATATATATCACACAAACATCAAGACTAATATTCAAATCATAACTAGTTCCGAGTGACTCTGGCAAAACCAACTATCAGGTATTTTTCTATCTAAATATCACTGTTTCGGCACTGTACGTTGGGTCCTCCGCAAGCTTCCGAATAGGTTGCCTGCGCTGGGGATCGATGCACGTTCCCTGGCCAAACGCATGGCTGACCTCATCTATGCGATAGTGCAGTCTAGGGCATCATTCGCCAAAGTTGTCTTAAATACAAAAGTTAGCATTTTAGTAAGAGTAGTACGCTACTAGAGAGCACTCCAGAGCAGTACAATATGTTGGGCAAAACGTCAGCCACCAGGATACAGACGCGTCTCGTTCCGGATAGCCTAGAAAATATATTTACCTTAGAGATTCCGAAGGTGTAAATAAATATGATTGTCTTCACCTCCATTTCTATTTTCTTTATTTTGACTGCTCAGTAATTATTTTTAGTTCTGCTTTCTCGTATTGAATCTGCAATATTGTTTCATCACTCATACCGGCTGAGAAGGATCAGAACATGAACTAATGTGATTGCAGGGTTGAGGCATGACGCTGGCAGAATTTTCGAAACGATAGTTAGGCCGAGTTCAGCCGTTGTGTGAGAGAGAATTCCAACGGTCAGCTGCTCTGATCGATAGTTTTCCGTTGTATTTCCGATCAAGACTAGGCGAATGCCGGAGCACTACCCTAACAAATGGGCCACGGACGGCGCGAGATCTTTCACTTCTTGCACTACACTATCGCACATGTCGGGATAGCAGTCGGGAGCTTAGAGCATGTACTGGCTGGGGCGGCGCCCCGCTGATGGAAGATAGCTGAATAGGGAAGACTCCGCAAGCCGAAGTATAGTTCAGCGCCGGATTTCACCGATGCCGGACACACCAAATGCCACCTCCGCAAATGATTAAAACCTGCGCTACACTTACGGAATTAATTACCATACCAGTTGAAGCGCCCAGAAATACTAAACAATCAACTCATCAATCCTATTGTGAACATCGCTTCGGAATGTTGCCCCACGCGGCCCCACTTCACGATCGCTCTTTTCGGAAAGGCCACACGGAGGCCCTGGGCGCGACTCGATGGGACGTCGGACGTCTCCCACCTCTGCCATACACACGCAGGTTTAAAGCAGTGAAATTATAAATTGTATTGTATAGTATTTTGTTGTTGACCAATTTACACTGAATGAATACAAAGTTAAGACAAACTGAAAGGAAGTGTTCACACTTAACTGCAAAACTAATAAGAAAATGTAGTAATAGCAGCCGAATGCCGGAGCAGTGTCCTAACAAACGGGCCACAGGCCTCGCGGGATATTTCCTTCCTCATCCTTGTCCTCTCCCCTCCCCTTACGCGCCCCAGCGCATTACCACACAGGCCGAGGAGAACTATCAGGAGCGCAGTGCTGGTGCCGGCGGGGACGCCCACCTGCGGGAAGAATTCTCACGAGCGGACTTGTAAGTCAGTTGCGTGCGCGTTCAAGAAAGAGAGAAACTTGCCTTATACAGGGATATAGCACTTATCCCTGCCTACACTTATAGGATTAATGCCTTAGAAAGTTGATGCACCGAAGAAAACACCCACGCACTTTCTGGTTCATGTTGAAAGCCAGAAAAAGAGAAAGAAACAGAATAACAAGAAAAACAGAAACATACTGGCCGGAAACAAAAATGAAGCTGTAGCTTTCTAATACAAATCGTCTCAGTTTCTCGAGCTGTGTGGCGAAAGAAAAAGCTCAGGCAGCACAAAGCTCAGGCAGCACTGTGCTGGGAATTTGTCATGTGTGCCACATGTCCCAGGGCCCAGGTCCCATGCTTGCCACATGACCTGGCAAAAGCTGGCAAACGTCGGATTAATCCAACTTTAAAATGATAAGTAAAAATAAAAGTGGACTTTTATTTTCATAGCACCACTTTTTTTAATATGATTTTTTATGTAGGATTTCTTATATAAACGTTTCATATCCTGGTTTGGGAATATTAATTCCGTAAATGTTGCTTAACAGTTTATTGCTACAAAACATTGCATTTCTAACATTCCTTGAAAGCGAAACGACTCCTCCGCCAACTCTCACATCCGTTTCGCTATACAAAATCACAAAGCGATCTGCAGGTGATAGCTGTCTGTGGCGAGTCGCCGAGACAAGGGCTTCTGCTCGAAACAGAGAAAAATAAGTTTTTATTGCTCGGCGAATATGGATCGCGTCCCGTTTTATTCCGTCTGCACGCCAAAGGTTTCATTTTCAAGGGCATTTCTGGTACAACCAGCACAGTTGAACGGCTATTCAAAAAATACGTTTGCAAACTTTAGCTTATTATAAATTCCTGCCTACTAGTAACAACTCGAAATACTGACAACTGTAAAAGTATGCATCACTCGAAAAATCTATCTACAAAGTTAATTGAATTATATTAAAACGGTAACATTGCATCTGGGTTTTTATCCCCAAAAGTCTTTCAGAAACATTGAATGAAAAGTTAATGCTATACTTCGTCAACAAGTGTGATACAGTTCAGTAATAAATTATTCTTATAATTTTGATTTATTCTAGTACAACATGTAAATTAGGGGGTCCAAAGGCGCGTTACTTTATTACCTTAGTAAAAATGACGTAGTATTCGTATTCGATAGAAATGCACAAACCATTTTGTATAACAATCCAAACCAGCATTATAATATTTATATATTTTCTGATATTAAAGTTACCATAAGTTTGAATGTGAAAAGAAGGCTTGACACTTTCGGCATTGATAAAAACTTTGCAATTGAATAGATGGCATTATTTTTTTATTGACAATATTGATTAGGAGTTTACTTTCAACACTTCTTATTATCGATCGAAGTCGTAGGTTTCCGCGTCTGAGGTACCCGCGTCAAAAGCTGAGGTGTCGACGTTTCGATCATCATTTTGTGGTCTTCGTCAGGGCTGTAGTGTACAGGACTATAGCACTACACTTCTGAAGAAGACCACAATATTATGATCGAAACGTCGGCATGACAGCCGATGTGGCGTCACCCGGACAGCCAATACAATTTCTTATTAACATATAATTAGAAATCCAAATATATTGTGATAATGATCGTTTTACATCAACACTGTCTCTTTCGTCCGTTTTCTCTACAGTAATAGGAGTTATTTCTTCATAAAGGAGAACATATTGTTGTAATAACCACTAATACACATTCTATGGACCAAATATATGATACTGCAATTGATTTGAACAAATAGATCTCTGAAAGATCTTTTACTCAAAGCAAAACATAAAGCAAACACAATGAAAGTAAATTGAAGAACGTGTTTGATTCAATAAATGAAAAATGTAAAGGAAAGATGTTAAATATACAGATTTGTGTACGCACACGGAGAATAATTGACGAGGATACGTTTCGGTGGTTGGTCTGGCTTTGCCCTAACTCAGGAAACAGATTTTTCTTAAATTTCATATAAAAGCTTCGAAATGCAAATTTGAAGTAATATTTAAACATTTAATTACAAGTGTTAATAATAAAGAAGCTACAAAATTTCTCAGGCCGGACTGTTTGAGAATGTTATTATATATTGTTCATAGATTGTACATAGAGATGTGTTTGAATTGCCGAACAGACTGTACAGACGTGTTTTCGACGCACAGAGCGGCAGAGTGAAATTTTCCCCTTCATTCTTCGGTTTATCATCAATATCGTCAATAGATATGTCAAGGATCTAGAATCGTGGATTATGACTGCACAGGGTGTTAAAGGAAGTAATTTAGTGCACACATGAACCGACTTATTCACTTTTTCGTTTCGAGAGACCGGAAATACGATATATTTTGTCACAAAATCGCCGATTTCTACCATAGTATTACAATAATTTCTACACTTCGTAAACATAGTACAACGAAAACGTAAAAACTAATATGTTCGTGAAATAGAAACTCGCATGGAGAATGGCTGGGACACAGAAACTCACACATAGCAAGGATGAAGAAGTGTTAATGAACGAACGGATCATAGTATGCCTGTGGCAATAAGCGTTTGCAAATATTTGACTGGAAATATCTCAATGTCATTTCCATTTCATTATTTTACCGATAAATTAAAAAGCATATTGAAGTTCCGAAACTTTCAATTAAAAACAACCATTTACTCGCCCAGGAGGAATTATTCCTCGGTACCGAGGCTCCGTGGTTGTAACAAAGACGTGGATAATCAGATTTACATCATAGCTTTTCTAAATTCGTGGCCCACTCTACGCGTCTGAACAGTATAGATTAGAAGCTAGCGCACGAGGAAAACTGGGTCTCTTTATTTTATTTATTTACCTTAAAAACAGTTAAAAACTGTGTATGACGTGCTATGAGAAGAAGTTAATTTGAAGTTACATTTATGTCCAGAAGCAAAACAAGGGACCATCTCAGCATTTGCTCGAGGATCAGGGAAACTGGACGAAAACTTGATCGAGATGGGGGTCATTGACTCAGAAGCTGAATTACAATACTTGTTACAGATTATTTACAATTATACAATCGAAATGATATATAATACATGATAATACATTAAATGACATTTTAAAAATTAGTATTACTTTCCTTTTGGATTCTCGGTATAGTCTCTAATTGTATAGAAACAGTTCAGCAGGAGGAAAGACTAAAATTTTACTTGGGACTTACATTTTTGTATCGAATTGAATCGTTCAATGTCATCTGGCAAGGTGATGTTAAATAATGTACTTGTATTATATGTGAATTTTTTGTAGTGAGCTTTTGATACTGTTACCTGATGAATGTGATTACTACGTCAGTGATGTAGTTATAGACAACGGCGTTTGCTGAAAATATATTCCCACCCTTAAGTCACTTTTGATAAAAGCCACTGATTCATATATTAAGAGATAAGGTAATGGTAAATATGTCATTACATGTAAATACATTAAATGTCATTGTTGAAATTAATATTAATTTCCTTTTGGATGCTCGATATAGTCTTGGGCGTGCGGTTGAAACGGCGATAGAAACGGTTGTGCAGCAGAAAAAGATTTTACTTCGGACTTAAACTTTTGTATGTGATTTATTTGTAGTGAGCTGTAGATACTGTCACCTGACGAATATGATTACTACGTCGAGTGTTGTATTTATAGACAACGGCATTTGCTGAAAATATATTTCCGCCTTAAGTAAGTCATTTTTGACTGGGAGAAGCTGAAGTACAATACTTGTTACAAGTTCCTTACAATTAAACTATTAAATGATATATATGTGCAGAGTCGTGCAGAGTCATGTGCAGAGTCGTGCAGAGGTGCCCTGTAATCCGGTTATCAGGAAAAAAATGCGCGGCAAGTACAATCTAAAATAAAAGTCTCAATTTGTTGAAGGCGGTGACACCATTTAAATTCACTGGAGTGCGTGTTATAAACCATGATATAAACAATGTGATACTGCAAACAACCAACAATATGGCCACATGATAGAAGTAAAATGTTGGGAAACGGGTGTAAGAAATTTGAACATGATTGATCGGGCTGAAGAAATTGTATACACCAATCACGTCAGTCAAACAAGTGTGAAGACATTAAGAATCTCCTTCATTTTTTTGACACACCATCTCCAGAACCCAAACAATTTTATGAAATCGTGGACCTAAGTTTCAAAATTAAATATTTTGAAATTAATGGAACACTATTTGCACAGGTTGCTTACAGATTGGTTAAAGTAAAATTCAGATTTTTCTATTATAACAATATAAGATTTTGAAAGTTTCTTATCTCGAAAACTAAACATTATGGAGGAAACAAGATTTGAAAAAAAAAGATTATCACCATTCATTTTACTTAACTATGCTCCGTGAAGTCACGGAAGATAAGTAACATGAGACCTCGGCTTCTTTGAATGGTGACCATCTGGGAACCTCGCTGACTGGTGGCCGAAGGGATAAAAGGCATTGATTAGCTGTGACATTACAATATAAAAGACGAACTTAACGGAGGATTACTTCAGATTTACATATGCTGTACGCCCAAAAATGGGTAAAAGATGCAGCAAATTAGAAAAGTGAAAGTATAGTTGACCTATCGGAAAAACTCACTTTATTTAAAAGAATAATTATAATGTAAAATTTTGTTTTTGAATTTAACAATATTTGTTTAAACAACTCTCAATTCTAAACTCAAGACATACGATTTAAAAAATAATATATTCCTGAGAGATTTAGATGAGAGAACGTGTAAAGAAATTGACCATTTCTGCACAAAAAGAGAAGCAAAATGAACAAAAGTGAAAAGAAACTACACTATTTTAATAATGACAACTATCTAAAAGTAATGTGTTCTTGCCATATATATAAGGCAAGTAACTTTATTCCAAAAATCTATATAAATAATATTGTAATCAATGTAAACAGTAAGAGAATAATGAAATAGACAGCGATTAATTGAAGAAGAATTAATTGAAAGTCCATTGTTTCCTTATGAACCGCAAAGATGAAAAAAATACAATCCAATTACAAAAAATTTAATCAAACAATTGTTATTAGATAAAATGCCTATCCGCAACGGAGATAAAATAACAGAAATTCAATATGTAAGTACTTTCTCTAAAAGACAAATTCGCACTGATGTTCTATATTTCTTCTGCTCTTCCACACTAATCAAAAATATCTGCAATCTCACGACTACAGAAAATTGTCTGATGTGCGATATTTCTCGAAAGTATTGCTTTCTTTATTGTTTTCAATTATTAGAAAATGCAATAAATGATTAAAACTTTTCTAAAAACACTATAAAATTCAAATCGAAAAAATGCCAAGCTAATATATTGTACTTTGCCGCACTTAAGAAGAGAAAGTTATGTAATCGTGCACAGGAAACGGCAGGCATTTTCGGCAGAAAAACACGTAATACCGCGCCCTGGTAACGAAAAAGTGTATACATCCTATTGCTATTTATGGCAAATTACTTGCTCTAACACGTGGTCTAGCTGAAACACATGTTTTGTGGGTCCTTGATACCGAAAAATCGAATGAAACACAAAACGTCTGTTTGTTCGTCCGTTTGTGGTCAAAGCTAGCGTCTAACCCTTCAGACGATTTTCTCCCAAATTGATATTCCCCGATCGATCTGAACGAACTCAAGGCTTGGGGAGGTCCAACGGGATATTTTGATTTTTTAGAGAACTTGTCATGAATCCTTAGAAACATTTTCAATTTTCGCTCAAAATATGGCTCCCAATGTTTTATTTAACTTTGTTCTCTGGTAGTGTAAGGTAACTGAAGTGTATAGTGCAGGACAAATTTTCTTTAAAATATGAGATTTTTGAAAAGTGTAATTTTTTGGGTGGCTGCCTACAACCACAGCATTGACAATAGAGATTTTTTTTTAAGAAATCTGTTATTTAAAGACAGATCTTGAAATAAGGTAAATTTTCACTTTCCGAAAATAGTTTTCGAAAATAGAGAGTAGTTTTCGTGTAATTTTGAGCGAAATGTAGGCAACTTTAATTTTTAAAACAATTCTTTTTTCCAATACAGCACAACATTTTTCTTTAAAATTTCTCCCCACATTTATAGAGATGAGGCAAAAAAATAAGGTGCTAGCCGGCGGACTCTTTGTTTTTTTTTTCAAAAATCGCAAATTGTTAACCTTTTAAAACTAGGAAATTGAAGATAACGATGTTGGGCTTAAACAAAGACGGTGAAAATAATAAACTCTTTAAAAAGTCTTGTACAATTTTTTTGAAAAAATAATAGATTTCGCGTATTTTGTGTCTGAAATTTAAGCAGTTTCTAAAAATATTTCCAAAAAGTAGCACCAAATTTTTCTTAAAATTTTTCCACGATTAGAAGAAGTAAAGTTTAAAATAATGGCACAGGCCTAATATTGGAGGAAGTGCCTGACTTTTAGAAATTTGGAAATTAAATATATTGCTAGAAAATATGTTCTGTTGTAGCATCACAACTTAGTTAAAGTCATCTTTAAGGACACACTTAAAAATGTAAATAATTTTAAAAGAATAGTTCAGTCTAATGATCAATAATATATACATAGATGACACTGAGAATTGGAAGAAATAATTTAAACCTCCTATTCAACTTGATAAGAAAAAAATACTATATGAACTTCTCTGTGCTGATGACGCATATATTAGAAGTGGAAATAGTGTAAATCGTAATGCAGAGAAAAGGTATATGATCTCAGGCTATCAAGTACAAAACGAACGTCATAGCTCATTATGCAAAGCACTCTATTTTCTCGAAAATATTTGATAATTGTCAATAAAACAAGTAACCTACTTAAAGAGTCTCGGATGGAAAACGAATTACGGCGTCAAAACAGAAGTAGAAATAGAACGATCGCTTTTAGATTCTGTGCGAATAGCACACAGAGAACCCAAATGAAGACAGGAAGAGAATAAATAATAAAAATGTACAATGGTTACGCCAGTATACGTATGTGGCAGCTTTCTTAGAGCATGGGCAAGAAAATTTAGATTTCTCCAGAATTAAAGTTCCTCAGTAAAGGTAAGTTTAATCAATGGTGAAAAGAGATACTTGGCAATGAAAAGAGTTAATTGGTAAAAGGAAGAAAATATATAATCTAATAAATGAAACAGAATGTTAAACAGAAGTGTGGAGGCAAAACACCCAGAGAATGGATTAAAAAGGATCTCACATTAGGCCGTAAAACCCAGAAGAAAGAACTAGAAAACGCTGGATAACCAAAACATTGTCTCACTATGTGCGAAAGGAACATATACTTGTTTTCCAACTGTGAAGCGAAGAAGGATGGGACAAAATGGATGGAAGAGGAACTCCAGAAAGCGTTTAATACTCACTCCGTCCGGGGTATACTTTGAGAGGGGTCCCGTACCGCTACATTCCTCCAATACGTCTCGAAGCTTCTTTGTCGAGTCTGAAACAGATAAGCAAATATGTCGTCAGAAAGGGATAATCAGAACAGTACCAAATCATGGAAAATAAATTTCGAATTATGTTAAAACATCGCACTGAAATATTTTTGAAACATATTAAAATAAGAAAGTCCCCAATTCAGAAGCTAAAACACAGTTTATTATTTGATATTGTTCAAAACTGAATGAATAACGTGTCTAAATATTATACTTTCATAGAAGTACATTATTTTCAATGTAGTCCTAAAGTCAGCTTTTCAGACTCTAATGCTCAACTAAATGGTTATTTATAGTTTTGAGACTAAATTCAGGATTATCACATTCGTGTTAAATTTTTGTTCCGTAAAATTTTATAAAAGTCGTATTATTCAATTGAATAATAATTGTGAATACTTTCTAATTTGTAACTTGTATCACTATTATTTTATACGACTTTGCTTCCTACAGTAACAAAGCTGTAAATAACTAAGGTGAGGTAACACATTTTATTAAGAGTAAAACATTATTTCAGTGTGAAGGAGAAGTTGTGCATATTTTGTAAATTTGCAGACGTCTACTGATCCTGTTATTAAAAGTGATTAAGTTCATTCAGCGAGTAATTGGTCCCCCGAACATTACCCTTACCCGCCTTTGATCACCTGAACCAACCACTACTAAATCTTTGAATCTGACTTGAATGAATTCAGACCCATTGCAACACTTGTATGATTTCATGAATTTTAAGATAAATAGACCAAACTTGGAAGCATAAGCGGCGGTACAAATAGAATCCTACAAAAGAAATGGCTAGCACACTGTCTTGCACAAGTTTACATATTCTAGCTCTGTAAAAGATCCCTAGAGAAGTTCCAGGCAAAATTAAATTCTCCATCAATTTCCATTCAAATCAGAACACATAATTCTTCAACCAGAGAACGTTTAAATAAATTTTAAGGACAGTTGTGTCACTCCTTGACGGCGAACATAGGAGCCAAAATTTGCTGGTAGTAGTTGAAGCCAATGTGGTGCCTAATTAAAAATACTAACAATAGAGAATATGTCGATCCTGGGTGCACGGTGAGTCCTAACGGCCCGTAGCCTAGCGGTGAGTCCGCTAGCTTTATACTCCTGGGTTCATGAGAAGGCTAATTCACAAGGATCTCGTCACGGACAAAATAATAAATGACATGTTTTCTCAGTTCTCTCGCGTTACCCCATCCCTCATTCATCTTGTTGTGATTCGTATATCAAAATCAGTATCACCTGATAATGAGATCAGTTGGACACAAGTTCAGGAACAGGAATCTTAATGAGTTGTCGGAAATGGGCCAATGGACGAGATTCCAGAGTACCAACATTAGAGAACAAATGCAACACCACCTCTAAACTTTATGTTCGTGTGCATGCACCGTTTGCCGTCGTGCCGGAGGAAAGCTCCAAGTCGGCCACTAACTCTTGTGATTGATGGATTGATTAGTGATTCCGAGCGCGTCTACCACATCAGCATTAAGCCAATAAATGTCCTGTAGTACATTATTTTATCATGGTTAGTCCCCAGCTGGATGACAACATATATCGCCTTGCCGGGATTTTCAAGAACATGTATCTCCCACCAGCGTGGAATCGACTCAAGCGGACAAGCACTGGTCTCCCGACATGTGTGGTAGTGTAGTGCATGTGACTCAAAGTGTGTGTAAGTAATGAGTGAGGAAAAGGCAAGGAAGAGAAAGGGAAGATCGCGCGTGTTCTGTGGCCATTTTAGTAGGGTACTGCCCCGGCAATTGCATGATCGGAGAAACCATGCTAAACTACCACTCCACTGCTGCTCAGAGCAGCCAGCCACTAGAATTCTCCTTCATGCAACGGCTGAATTCAACTTAACTGACAAGCGTACAAAATCCTGTCACCGTCGGCACTCGTCAGCTATAACCTGCCAGCAATGTCATTGCAGGGCCATCAGTTACCTACTGGAACCAAGTTCGCACGATGAAGGGCACGTGCGCCCTGGAGGGCGTGGCCCGGCGCAGCGGGGCACAGTGGCATGTCAGGAATGGAAACGCGAAGAAACAGTTCGAATGTACAGCAGTACCAGAAGTAAGATGAGAGGGCATTAGAATCCTTTGGCCCAAGTGTTGATTGTTCTTCACTAGCCCAGATACGACGACCAATGCATAAAAAATAGTTCATTGCAAAGAACAATACGCTTCCAGGAAAGATTGAGGGAGTAAAATAGTTCAGTGGTTCAGTGTTATTGTATATAAGAAATAACGAAGTCTCCTAAGAATTAGTATTTAAAGTAGTTTTAAAACTGGAATATATACATATATTCATCGAAGGGTAAAGTAAAAAAGGTCGAATGGAGATTTGCCATCAAAATGTTCTTTTCTTGTATTTCGATCGCAATGTTCAAATAATTTTCCTATTTTACAAGAATGTCTTAGTTAAAATAATATTACTTGTTTGCTTCAAAAAAGCTGTACATCGTTTGCAAAAAATAATGATATAATGCTGTCATTATAAAACTAGAGCTTTAATAAATCCAATATAGAACAGGCGTTGTAATGAAGTTTCTGGTAGCATTCATTTGTGCGTGATAGTTAAGGTCAAACCCATCGTTATACATTGTTATTTGGGAAATAAATTTTGAAACACATCTTATGCAAGAATGAAGTATCGAACGAAGTCCGTACCCGGGTCGAGGGACATAATTGCAAGAAGATGTTAGGACTGAATATCAATCCATCTTTTATCCCTTTGTTAAAATTTCAATGTATTATAATATCCATTTAATTGTTAATTTCACTATACATCGTGGAAATGTTGAACTACTAATGTTAATGTGAGTTAATAGGAAGCTATAGATTCTTAGAAGTTCTTAATAAGGTACAGGCATCGATAGTTTTAATTTTCAAATACACAAAAAATCATTCAACTCCAAATAATTACCAGACTTGTACTATAGTTACTTTGACGATGCATATGGCTCTGCGCATACATATATCCTCAAGAAAGCGCGGCCGTCACGAGTAGCTCCGCATCGGATACGCCAAACGCCTCGGCGCCAGCCAACCGGCCAACAACCCCGGCAGACACAAGTTGCGTGGGTGGCCAGCTAGGGTGGCGGGGTGGCGATAGGAAGGCAACTGTATGTATGTATGTATACTTGGCGTGATAGTCGGTGAATGGGCTCAGTCCTACCGGCGACGTCCCTGCCTCGCGGCCATGGGTTAAGGCGATGCGTGTGGTTAGCACGTACACATCACCACTCCATCATCCTCGCGTCCGTCCACGACGTCACACAGGAACAGATACTGAGACACCGCAAGGGAAACGCACAACATAGTCTTGACTCGAGCGGGAATCGAACCCGCGGAGTGGAAAGCGAGCACTCTGAAAGAGCTAGCCTCGAGCCCAGGAAGGCAACTGCACCTACCCTCCATCAATTATTCAAATTACGTTCTCTTGTATATAAAAGATATAATAAGGTATAATTTACACATTAAAAAGTTAACTTCTCTAAATTTATTTACATGTATATAATTTAACATACAGTTAAAAACAGTGTGTGACGTACTAGGGGTAGAAGTGTATCCTGGGCACGTTTCCTTAAAGTCTGAGATCTCGGCTCTAACCCATACAGTAGTTGATTTCTGAATACCGATGGAATTGAGCGTTTTCACAAAAATCGATAAGAAAATATACGCTCCCGTGCAATATAAAGTGTTTGAAAAGGCAAATCAGCTACAGATTCTGGCTATTATTCCTCATCGTCCCCTTCGCGCAGGAATCCAATTACTGCTGCGGGAGCAAGTTAATTTGAATAACTACATTCCCCACAACACTATTCTAGTGTTCTATTTTTGAACACTTTAGATATTCGCTATAGTGCATTTATTTAGTAAAATTTACTGAAGCTTGTATCGAATATCATGGGGGAGGTGTGGAGAAGATCTATCTAATTGGTTAAATCTTGTCTAGAAATTCCTCACAACTCTGCAGAAACACGCTAGAGGAACACGCTTGGCATTTACAGTTATCGTAGATTGCGTGTCTTTGATCTGTTACATCTTAGCTCTCAAGCGACTAATTCTTGATTGCTACTACTGAAAGTAGTACGACTGTTTCCAGTAGAAGTGTCAAAGCCGGTCTGTTCATGTGCTAATTAATCTAGCTTCTAATCAGATTGTCAATCCTTTCCGGAAGCATTTTCAAGCATCTGACAGTAAAGTGAATATTCCCCGAGAAATGGTTCATTCAGGATCGTCAGTTGTTTTCATGCTAGACTGGAAATGAACGACAAGTAATCCATCTACAACATGATCTAACTCACTGCCCTTTGACTAGAGAGCTGAGGTCTCCTTTCTCCAAAGTCTGGTCGTCAAAGTACATTTCCTGCAGACGTAGAATGCTCTAGAGATTCTACTTCCCTGAGGGAGTACAATAGCAACCTTATTGTCTCTGCAGAATTGTTGATAATGATGTCCTACTGTTCGAGTCCCGGCGTAGGCAAATTCATGTCAATTGCTACCAGGTATCAAACGGCCCAGAGGAGAATTCTAGAGGACGGCTGTTCTAATTGCTAATTGTCCGTGGCCTTTCTGATTAATACCAGAAGAACGGTGGAACTTCCACGCATACTATTCACACTTACCCTCACATCCACTACACATGTCTAGAGGTCAGTCGGGAGCTTTGAGCTAGTTCCATCTAGAGAGGTCCATCATTGGGAGTGATATCAGGAGAGGGAAACCAACGCCACGGCGGATCTCATATTTCAACGGAGGGCAAACTCTGCTCCTCCTGGAATATAACGTAAGTCGCAGTAATAGCCCTCTTTTTCTTACTTGTCTCCAAGACTACATATTTTTCGTTATTCTAGGACAACATACGGCTGAAACTATACTTCATATTACAAAACTATCAAACACGTGTATTTTATACAATTTTCGAGACTATCCTAAAGATATGCATCTAAGAATTGTGTGAATTGATTTGTCTGTTCGAGAGGAATCGAATAAGCTATTGAGCACCTCTGTATCAGTCATAAGTGACCCAAAACGCGTTTTAGTTGGCTAAAAACGAAAACACGGTTTTCGAAAAATCTTATTGAATATTCTGGATTCATAAGGCAGGAGTCGCAGTCGCGTCAAATGACAACTCATTTGCCTGGCATAAGATACTCGATTACTGTGCAAGGATTATCGTGTAATTTTGTTTTTTGCGTGATGTAGCCAGAGTAATGTAACGAGCCAAGTTCTAGAATATGTTGTGCATGGCAGTTCTATATCGCTTTTGTTTAGGGAAATCATGCGATATATTTATTAGAAATAATTAATTGCAGATTCGGGAACATACGTTGTTCGAAATTAATACACTTTCGTGATTGATGAATTGTCAATTCAACGCATGCACATACTATGCGGCAATTTCACCAACGGAAAACCGAGTGCTGTGTGATTCATGTCAAATGTCAATGTTTCTCTGCGAGTTCAATTCTAGAAATTCTATTGTCTATATACGATTTTATTGCTGTCATCACAGTGTACTCATGAAAACGGCGGAGACATATCTTTGCACAACCTTCACTTTCTTCAGGACCTGTTGCATGCGAAAAACGTGGCCTACAGTACCGTGTTGCTCGTAGACAAAGGCTCGTATTCTGCGAAGCATCAATTTCATTTCATCTTATTCATCTACGTACATCTAAAATTCAATTGTTTCTTTCATAATTTCTGAATGCTCACAACTGTCTCATTTACAAAATTTTCAGTTGTTTTATTGTTGCAGACAGAAATAAAAATTATTGTATATGTACTACTCATGCCGAGTTACGAAAGATCATTAATAATTCTAATCTTAATGACCTTTCTGTTTATACGAATAAATACGATATACTCATAGCTTTGAAGATGAGTTTTCTTATACTGTTATTACAATATTCTGCGTTTCTACTAAAGCAAAATTTGTCTGATTTACTGAGACTGATCGATAAAAATTACGACGAATAATCGCATAAAATGAAACAAGGAAACAAATCGAAATAAAATTACACAATATTACAACTGAAATGAACTTGACATTAAACTTTTACGGTAGAAATTGCTACATTACGAAAAAACCTGCAGTTTAATTGGCAACAACTGTTTTGAGTGCGGGATAATGTAATATTTTGTAGACGAATTAGCCACTTGTTGCATCGCAATACAAGTACTGTAATAGTTTCCAATTTGGTATATTAAATATAAGTAAGTTCTTTTATTGCATAAAAGATTAAGTATCATTTATTTGACAACTTTCTTTCTTATTCACTCCACTGTAATAATACAAATATTTTTATGAATCAGCGATTTACAGGCTCATTAATGGCATTTACGAAAACGCTTCATTAATTTTAGGTGTTACGCGTATTTTTAAGATAATATTTTTATCTCATGCATAAATAATACAGCAAAACTTGCTCAATGCAGAATCTCAAGGGACCAGAATGTTATATCCATTTTAGGTAAGATTCCGCATTATGCAACGTAATACTGTAGAATTTACGATTGGCAAGACCGCGATTTCTGTTCACATTAGAAAGAATTCCGCAGTATACACTTTCCGCATTGAACACGTTTTACTGTACGAGAAAGAAATTAAATTAAGGACAATACAATTAATCGAGCATGTTAATAGAAAAACAAAAGAACTGTATAGATTTTTTACGTACACGCATATACGAACACAAGTTATATCTGAGTACCGTTTGCATTAAACCAACCGGTTGTTGCACTTTATCGCCCAAGCGACGAGCGCGCTCAAGCAAAACGTCTCCACCCGCGCTTCCCTGACCTGCCTCAAACTTTGCCCGGACCTCCACCCCCTCCAGCGCGGGCAACGCGGGCCACGCCCCCTGGAGCGGCGCGCGCCGCGGCCACGACGGAACAAACCACCGTGCGCTGTGCGCGAGCGGCGGCGTCGCCAGGTGGAGGCGCCGGCCGATCACTTACGGTTCGGTAACGCACAGAGAACAAGGACGCGGAGCGGCGCGGT
>BOPP01000325.1:150791-165916 GCA_017312745.1 Gryllus bimaculatus | reverse complement strand
AGGTGTGCGCGCGCAGTTGACGGGAGCGGCGCGGCGCAGGGGGCGGGGCGGGGACGCACGGTGCGAGCTGTATGTCCGTCACATTGGCGCTCGGCGCTCAACCGCCGCGATGGCGAGTGGGGAGGGGGGTCCCCTCGACCCCACTCGCCCCCCTCTCCGCGCTTCGCGTCGCATCCACCTCCCGGCCTCTTTTTTGTTTTCGTCTTTTCCAAAATACGCTTCGGCGAATGATGAACCCGGCGGTGACCTCGCGCGGGGTTTGCCGCTTCCCGCACCCCGCCACTCCCGCCACTCCCGCCACTCCCGCGCTGCCGCCGGCGCGGCGTCCCGGCCAAGGAGAATTTAATTGGCGAGACGCTTGTGCGGACAGGTGGGATTGGTCGGGCGAGAGAGGCACGGGCCCTGACAACGGACGCCCCAGAGTGGAGACCCGGGTGAGTGAGGGTTGGAAACGAGAGACAATGCTGCGCCCCATCACCGCGAGAGAAATAGGAAATATAATTAAAAATCAACGTTCCGGGTAAATGAGACTGCTAACGCAGGTGCCCGGAACCTATCTCAGGTTGAATGATCACGAATGACAATATTCTTTTCAGAATGAATATTTATTTTGGTCCGTGTGTAATTCTGAAAACGATATGGTTGGAAATCAATTGATTTAATAGCAAGATGATGGCAAAAAAAATATCCCTGATCCAAGAGGTTGCGTGATTCAATAGGGTTCGAACCAAAAATTCGTAAAATCAACGAAGTATATTTGTCATCGCAATAAACTTGCAAAAAAACGGCAAAAACTGCAAAGTAATGGTTTTAAAAGTCTTCTTACCTCTAAATGTTGAAGTCAAACAAGAAAGAGAAAGTATGGAATGTGACAATAACATCTTAAAGTGAATCTAGAAACAATTCCCATAACTATTCAGTTAAACTGGAAACATTAATTCGAAGGTGGGTTTCTGGTTAGGCCCATCGTAGCATTGAATTTAACATAAAATATTGTTGACCTAATGTTGAATGAGATAGGACAAAAACACGTGAAGTATATTTTATGAACTCAAAAAGTTAACACAGAATGTATTTTCTTAGTGATGACAAAATACAGGTTACACACATGTATTGATCATATTAACATATCATATTTCCATCGCATTATAAATAAAAATACATTGCGTGATTTAACAGTTATCGTCCAACATCCGAGTATCGTGTTGAGGTTTCTTCTAATTGCCGAATAAACTTGGAAAATTTGGAAATCAAAGAGATTTTTGTGAAAGTTTAGAACACCATGTGGGCCCAAATCACCCTTAAATTGAAAGACAGCAACAATGTAGGTCTGAAGGTAACCACCTTCATCTCTAACATCCAACAATCACCGTGCTGGGTACTCAGATTCTCATGAAATTTCGCCATATGGTTGCACAGCTTGTGAACCACACATATCCCGTTTTGAAGTGATATGGAGTATAGTGTTTTAGAGGCGTTTCGTGTCAAGACCTTTCGACACCTCCACCCCTCCCGCAGCAGGCAGACCGATGCATCGATAGCGCCAGGATCGATACGCGTCTTGTCAACCGGAGTCGGATTTCATGCGCGTTCGCTCTTTCGCAAAGGCCTTATCCAGGGCCTCCTTTTAGTTTGAAGCGCAGAGTGACACGCATCCTTAATAATTCTACTGAAGGCAGTTGTAAGGATACCTTACCAAACTTAAACCAGAGCTATTTTATAGAAACTGGAAAAGAAACCACTATTCCAAGCACTTGACATTTGTTTCACTCATTTGACATTTGTTTTGACATTTTTTATTATACCCCATTATTGTGATAATTTTGTTTCTAACCGAAAAATAAAATGTATGTATTTATCGTATATTATGGTAACATTTTCAAGTACCCCTATTACTTTGCAATAATTCTATTTGAATTACTTATGCATGTGTTCGACTTTCTTGCCTGTCTGAAGCTGCCACGTACACTCGTTTTCGTCACCCTACATGCTATACCCACTCCGCGGCAGTGGCCACCCTGGGTTGGGCGAAGGGGAGGCTGATTTCGGCGGCGCGGCTCACGAGTACCTGCCGCGTACCTTTCGATGGCGTTTTCTGTGCTTCCATAGGCCATGAAACCACTGTTGGCAATGCTGATCAATCGGGTAAAATTTCATGCCAATCCGAGTATCCAGCACGGTAAGCGTTACGCGTAAGATGGTCCCTGAATTCGAGTAGAGACGGAGTGGGGCAGCGCTTCGACTGAGGCTCAATCCGACTTTCGAACCAAAGGACAGAGACAGTGGAACCGGAACAATAATTGTGGCGAAAGACGACATTTGAGTGAGGCAATGATTTATCTTACAACATTTTTTTGAACAATTAATTAGAAAGGAAATGAGTCATGAATGAAAAAATGAACTATCAGCGTGAACGTATGTATTTGATCAGGTGCGATATTTTCGTTCCCTGAACGGTTCGTGAGTGTCCTGTTAATAAGGGACATGAGTCTATCCGTTGTTTAGCAAAACATATTTTACACTACACTTTAATTGTAATGTACAAGATTATTGGTACCACAGAACAATTTAAAACTTATAGAATTCGTCACGATAGGCTTCGAAGAATAGCAAATAATCAGACCTTGATCGTATTTCTTTCTATCCTGATTTGTGCCATTGCATCATTGTTCTCACAAGGCCTCATACACTTGCGAATAATACAGAGCATATGTACATATTAAATTTGGTTTACACCATAGCATTGTAATCTTCTTAACTACATTATTATTACTTAGGGAAGATTGATCAACATACTTGCTTGTAAAATTCGGACTGTTCTCAAATATTTCATTAGAAAATTCCATAAATAGAATTTTATTTATCTACTCAATATAGAACCAGTATGAACACATATAGGGAAAGCGAATAAGGGCAATACTAAATTTTATTATTATTAGAAATTATTATATTAAATTATTTGAAATCTTCAAAGAAAATGCAATACGCCAAAAAATAAAGACAATATGAAAATGGAAACATTTTACTACGATCTATGACTACTACATCGTCATATCTACATATCTGTGACTACTACATCGCTATTGCATATGCCGGATATAGCAATTTTGTATAAATGCGAGTGCCAGAATTATGGCAAAGCAATGTGTTTTAAATTGCAATTCCATATTATTATTCAAAAATTCCATATTATTTATTCATTTTGTTTTTAAGAAATAGCACTCATTTATTTTAAAATATCAACGCTCGTCTTGTACAGTGAAATGATAATAATTATAGAAATTGTCATGTTTGAAATCGATAGAAATCGTATTCGATCAAGCTTTGAAAGTCACAATATTTGTTATCATATATTTACGTGTACTATTGTCCAAAAGAAAAATCTACACAAGCTTATCTTGGGGTTCCGGGCAAGTGTTAAATCTGAAGAATCAATGGGATGAGATGTACTATGCTTAAGACGTAAAAAACGATATATTTTGCTGGGTATGAAAACAAACACCCCGCTCTAATGATACAATACCGACAAATATGTCAGAATGATGAATGATTCTTAGAAGAAAGCTTTTATCTAAGAGCCCCATATTATCACAAGATAATAGAAATACTAAAAATATAAGAGACATCACTATTTATTTTAACAATGTAACCTGTATCATTTCTTCTGCCTTTTGTTCTATTTTCCAAAACTCTCTGAATAGCCTGACCTTCTCAGAACACGCTAACATTGTTGACCGTGTCGGCTCCTTCTTCTTTTCTTTGCTTCCTCTAACGATCAGAAACCTCTCCTTGTTCACTCCAAACCATTGCACCGACGCCTTGATGCAGAGCTTTTTATTTTTGTTATGCCAATTTTAGGCTTTGGGTGCAATGCCATTTACGCATCAAAAAAAGGGATGGCTGCGTGACAAGAGCCCGCCTTTCCTGAATATAACATAGGAAATAACGCGTAAAAAATAGAACAGGTCCATGAAAGAATCAAGTTATTTTCAAATTGGGAGTAATAACAGTCAGAATATACAAGTGTATGAAAGCCAAATGGAATTTCAGCTGCCGTAGCACGTGCACGAGGGAGAGAGGAATATGAAGTGGCAAACGTGGACAAAATAGATCAAGTCACGAGGTACTAAATATTTGTTTCGACACCGGTATTCAAATTTCATACGCAAATCAAGGAAGAAATAAAATATATTGTGGAGTGAATGAATACGGAACGCGTATATACAATGCGACCATTATAGAAATGTGCCAGTCACGCGGAGATGTGCCCGCGGCGAACGAGGACACGGAAGCCGAAGGAATCGAGACAGAGCGGCCGGGACATGTTCCGCCCAAGTTCTGCTTCACTCGCTAAAGAATGTTCTGTGGTATTGAAGAGATCTGTTCATGTACGTTGTGCGGTAATACTTCCGTGTGGGGATTTGTGGCATATACATACGATCATTGATGAATCCTCAAAGAAGGGAATCGCAGGGAGTCAGGTCAAGGGAGCGAGCTACGTGTGATAATTTTGTCTCCATAAACGGCCTGTACCCCATTAAGGAAAGTGAAACAGTGCGTGCGGTTGGAAAGTCCGGCTAAAATCCACCGTAATTACCCACTTCATTTGTCAAAATTTGGAAGAAAAGTTGCAAGATACGATGTACCTAAAGGTTTGACACATTTTACGTATGTGTCTTACAGAAACACTTTCTGTGTGAGAGAGCTTCGAGCGAGCCAACACAAACCGAAAATTCACCAAGATTGCTTTTTGCAGGGCGCTTGCATGCTTTTTGCAGGGCGAGACCTTGAGTTCAGCGTACCATACCCCGGCGATTGAGGGCCCGTCGGCAGAGCAGAATTTTCTACGATCGCGGCATACTAATAAAATAGTCTCGCTAAAAAATAATATTGTAGAGTTTTTAAATTCAACTTTCCAATCATATGGCTTTTTTTTAGTATCTCTACGTACAAAAATATACAGGATGGACCATCCAAGCTGCTCACAGCAAATATCTTGAAAACGGTTTCAGGTATCGAGATGCTGTTTGCGCCATGTTATTGCAGATGATGGGGCAAATATCATCTTTCGTTTTCTAGTTAGCACGAAGTACAATTTTAGAGATATTGACATATTTTTTAAGTCAAGAAGTTTATATTTTTTCTCCAGAACTCTAAAGGTTTTTAAAACTGAAATGCAATCATATAAATATTGTTAATAGTCTATTAATACCATTTTGTGCAAAACCAGTGCAAGTAGAAGGCGGAAAACCCCGTGCTGCGGTGCGCGCGAACTGCTGGCCATGACCTGCTCACATCGGATACGTGAGTCGACGTACCTTGTCGGAAAACGAAAAATAAACTTTTTATTATTATTATTATTATTATTATTATTATTATAATTATTATTATTATTATTATTATTATTACCACACACAGGAATGATGACCAGGTGTGTGGTTGCTTTACTGAAGGTTCAGATGGCTTCTGACGCCTTCAGCCATGGCTACTCTGAAAATTCAATCACAGAGAAAATCCTCGAAGATTGGTAATCTCAGTGCATACAGGTAAACACATCTATAAGTATTTTTAAGCACGTATTATATATCACGAAATATGACTTTTGGTCATCTATTCTTCGCTTCCTTCATACGTCGATTACGAGGCCTTCGCAACATATTCACGCCTGTCCCGAGAGGTCTGTCCAATATCATTCGCGCGATCACCAATGCCGCACATTAGCATGATATCACTCTCAAATTTATTCGCGAACAGCAGATGTCTCGTCACTTTTAACCTCCTCGCACAAGTATATCCAATCTGAGTTGCGATACTTTTTCCATACGTGACACGTGAGGAAATTCTTGGCTATAGTTCCTTCCTATTGTCTGATTTATGAGCGTCACTACTCCTTCGCATATAACTTAACCTACCTCCCCTCTCCTCCTACACCACAGACAGATTATTGTCAATATTGGAGATTACTCCTAGTGCGTTATCTTTCTACATGATATAATGCCAGATAAAGCGAAAAAGCATAGAATTTAGATCTGAGGTTTCTAGCAGTATATCTAATCTAATTGTGGTACAGGTTGTTATAAATTCAGCGCCTCTAATTTGCCGCCGACATCGCTAATGGTCAGATGTATTGGAGTTAATAGAAGCACGGAAACTCCCCCTCGGATAAGCAGAAGCTCGCTGTGCTTGCGCTCGTAACCTGTATAGAGAAGTTAAGAATAAGAGAATGATACAAAAACAAATCTCTTTCCTATTCATAATAAGACATATTGGCACGGAAGTGGCGAGTACTAGGGTACTCCTACCCTCTGATACTCTTCCTACTCGCACCCAATGACAATATTATGTAGTTGATAGGCGCTCGTAGCATATCTGACTCTACTTTTTCCTATATTTGCTTTATACAATGCAATTCACTGTGCTATCTCGGGTGGATACATACTCACATGTCGCCGCAGATAAAGTCATAGATAAAATTATTTCGTTGCAAATTTTCGACTGTGTCAACTGTGCGCGTGTATGGATAGTTTTAGGGCTCATTAGACTTGACTCAAACCCTCCTTCATACACCGAGTCGGAATAATCCGGTGGCAAAAGGTTCAGTTTGCGAGGAATAGATCGTTTTCTGACTGAACGTTGTGGCTTCAAGTCAGTCTTGGTACCCGAAACTTGGCCTCGCTTGGCCACTCACGTGAGCTGGAGCTGAGTAAGGCTTTGTGCTCGCGAGGAAGAGAGAACGTCTCGCGGTCGGCATGGGCGATTTCTGACGTCGTGCGGCGCACAGAGATGTCGAACTTCACTGGCTCTGACGTCTCCGTCTCGCACGGGGCTGCTCTCCGGTGCGACCGTACGCTTCTTTCCGAGATTGCCGCCTGAGGTGTGCGTTGGTGCGTGTCTAGCTACGGAGATATGAGTGTGGGATCGGTCACCTTATGCGCGCGGTGGTGTGAATGGAGGCTGAGGCAAGCTTTGTATCGAGGGTGATCAGAGGCATATGGGTTGATTAGTGTAACTGAGGCGCGGTGTAGGTGGCCTGAGGCTGGCGACAACATTGGCAATGTCAGAGGAAGGATATCACTGTGTGGATGATATGCAATTTGTGAAAGATGAGACTGGGTAGGAAATGAGATGGAGTCTACAAAATGAGCCAATGGTGGATAATGGAGCGCTCGCTGTAGTCACGGATCCGAAAGGAATGGAAAATTGTGGCAAGAGAAGAGGGGTAAAGAAACGGCTCTCGCTGTCGGGGTGGATTTAGACAGGTGAGTGAGGAAGTTGAGGTAGTTGGTGCTCGGTGTTGAGTCAATAGGTGGGCGAGTGAGGTGTGCGAACTAAGTGTTTGCAGTGGAGGTGTGCTCGCAAGGTGGTCGGTTTGGCTCACGTGTAGCCATTTAAATAACGCCAAGGGTATGTTCGCACTAGAATAAAAAGTGGAACTTGTAGAGTGCTTGCGCAGGAACAGTTGAGCAGAGAGCGTTGAGTTTTGCAGAGCCATGCAATCCGTTTTACACACTTCATTTGTTAGTATATTCTTAGTAAGCGTGTGTTTTGATTCGGAGTTGACCGGGGTTGGCAGAAACCGCACAGAGTATTTGTAAGGTTTCATGGTTCCATGAAGGTAATTATTGGGGTTATTATGAAGACGTTTCCAAAAGTTTATAAAGACTTCTATGACGCCCTGGAATGGAATATTCAGGCGGGTCTACTACCGCTACTGGGGGCGGACACTTGGCGGGGGATGATAAAGCCAAAATCGAATTTCTCAAGGGATCTTAGTTGGTCAGTGCGACTTTCTCCGTCACGTTTTATAGTTGCCGCATATGACTTCTGGGTGGACTTTGCATAGAGCTTATTATTGATTAATTATTGCCTAGGTCAATATAGTGATTGAGAGTAACGTGAGTTGTAATTAATGTATTCCATTCCCAAGTGGCGATAAGTTTGCAACAGCAATCTCGGAATACACGCCGAGTTAGTGAAGGACTAAATTGTACTGTGATTTCTCCTTACTGGTATGAGGGTATAGTGTTTTTTGTCCTGGAATTATCATGTGCGCACGCCAACAATGTTAGTAACGTCATATTTAGATAGCAGTAATCTACCGCTAGAAATCAGTGTGGTTCAATGTGTAACATCGCGTCTCCTCGGCATGTGAGCATGTGACATGTGAACATTGTGAAAAGGACCAAAGCTGAGGTTCATATTGCGTATACCAGAGATAAGTAGGTACCCGTAATCGGAGAAATTTTGTAGTTTTGGTCAAGGTGTGATTACTCATAATACGTGAGTGATTAAAAAATCGTTCCTTTTTTAAAGCATTAAAATATTATTTTTTGTAACAAAATTCGCAACTTAATTTCTCACAACAGTAATGCACCTTTTAAACTGCATACTCACATTCCGGAACGTATGATACTCGTTTTTTTAAGCATTCAAAATATGGTGAGGGCTATTTCAGAAAGTCTGCAAAATAATTGGGTGTTTTTGGTGCTTCCATGCATTGTCTTCATTAGACTGAATTTCTTCTCACCGGCCATGGGGTTCTCTCAGGGTTGTCCGAAAAGAAAAACGTCACTTGGAGCCGAAAATCTGGGAAATAGGGGTGGGGCGAGGTAAATTTTCGTAGCGCAGTTCCACATTTTTGCGACCGATGGAACAAGCAGACGGGGTAGATAGCACGGATGGGCGGAGAATGACCGCGCGATTGGACTTGGTAAAAGAGGAGAAGATTCCGTTCTATAAATCCATGATCGCCAGAGCGGTGGTTGGTGTGCGCATGGGATAACTTGGGGTGGATGGATTTTGTGTGAAACGAAGGTCCAGGGAGATAGACTTTGGAGATATCATGATACAAGGAGAAAGCGCTGAGTTATTTGGGATCATTGTAGTTGACGATAGAGGTTTTACAGGTAGCTCAAAGTCCACGTGTGACGTTAATCAATGAGGCTGAGATGACTGAAGAATCACTCATGTCAGGTAAGATGTCCTGTAGTGATGCTGGACGCATGGCGTATACGAGAGCGATTTCTACATGCACTGTTTTTTAAAGCAGAGAGGAGAGTGTCTTATGGGTCATCAATTGAGACAGATCCATAGCGTATGAAGATCCATTGCATTTAAAGGTATTTGTATGAGAGACAGATATGCGGAGATGTGTGTAATTGTGTAAGACATATCATGTGTGAAAGTTAGACCATGTCGGAGTTCTGGGATATAGTGAAAAGGAAATAGTATGTCACAGAGATAAACAGATTCTCTAGAACACATAACCTGGTAGAGTTGGTAGCCCGAAGTCATCGCGGTAACTAACCAGTGCGACTCAAAAGAGCACTCTCGATATCTCAAACGCGTTTCAAGATATTTGCTGAGGGCAACTCTCTCGTTGCCGTGGAAATCGACTTGTACTACATTCAATCACGCACAGAATAGCTGTGGCATGCGTAGTATATGTTTGGCACAAGTGACGATAATATAGGTGGAGTGATATCTTCGTCCTCGTATTTCTGTTACAGCCAGATATGACTAGTCTTAGCGATAAAGTCCGTAGACCACATGTCTGGACAATAGACCTCGAGACTGGTTTCTCCACGGTATTGCTCGGAATGATATATTATGTGAGTTTCCTCATGTGTGAGAACTTCGTACGACTATGACGTGCTATAGGTCATATAATGCCTGTATGGAATCTCAGGTGCGTGTTTTTATATTTTTGGTGGTGAGAGTGATCAATAGCCAACTCGGAGTAAGAGAAATAAACGGTCAGGAACTAATCGCCGGGCATATGCCTTAAGACTAGGAGTTAGAAATTCCTACCACGCAAAAAGCGTTCAGCGCTAACGATATTTCTTGTGATACCTTCTAGTAGTGGTCTGCCGACCCAACATGTGAGGTGAATGTAAATGTGTGTGAAGTGTGTGTGGTGTGTGTGTTTCGTAAAAGTAAGATGCAAGAGGATCATTAGGATAGGACGTAGGCGCGGAAAGGTGCAGGAGCGGTCGCGCAGACCTAGGTGAAAACCAACCACTCCGATCTCGCACAAACTATTGATTACCGTTCAGGAGTAGCCGGCGCAGCGCGGATAGGAGCACACTCTCTCGCTCGGCACGAGGCACCGCTCATCACTAGTGTTGGAGAATATACGATGTGCTAGCCACCTGTTCGGGCCGTTAGAAACCGTACGAACTTTTTAGGTACAGGCGATACGGGTCGGCGCTTGTGACAGTGACGGGAACGTATCGAACTGCATGACTTGAGATACATCAGTTCTGTATTTCGTCTGTGGCGACTAATATCCGAGTAAGTATCGTCTCCTCGCTCTGCTCTCTCTCTCTCATCTCTCTCTCTCGTATATATATAGTAGGGTATATATATATATAGGCGGTGAGGCGACGAGGGATGACTACTAGGGGCCTATGTGACGTATACGATACCATATAGCGTGGTGTAGGCGTGCGCCGCTCTGATACACCGCAGGCAGGTTCGTCGAACACCTATCACGCGCGGATTGTAGCGAGCAGTTTTTCATTTGACGGCAGGCAAGAACATCTTAATTTTAGCACGACAGATATTATTCAGATTGGAACAATGATCAAGAGTAAGTATTCCTGCAGGCTTTGATCTCTTAATAGGTGAGCTGATGGCGGGGTACAATCATTGTCTTACGTCGTAACACTGCGCTCTTAGATGAGAGAAATGATTTCACACTCTCTACCTACACCGGAATGTTTTAGAAACCAAGCAATCTTCAGAAGTTAGCGAATACCTTACCTCCTCTAATTCGAGAAACGTCGAGTCACTAGGGCATTTTTAACGCAAATCATAAAAACCGACGGCGCTTAGGCGAAAAAGGCCATCTAGTACAGATAGTAGAATTTTGCACAATTTTAGCTTAAATTACATAATGTAAAAATACCCTTCCAAACGTTGTTGAACCAACTCATCCTCGGTTTGTGCCCAATACTTTGTTTGTGAAGCAAAGAACGACAAATTTTCGAAATATTCAGTTCGCTTTCGCATACTCTCTCTGCTCCCATGCACCATTCTAGCTCAACACGAAACGAGGCGCACCTCGTTTGGCCGTTTTTATACTCGCACTTATATTTCCTACATACCGGTAATACATATTAAGATCCTAGAAACTGTCATGCGGGTTACTTCTTTGCCAGATGCAAAGTTAAAAATCGACGCGGAGGCGAAACGGATCGAGAATTTTTAATTTGGAACGAGGACCAAGTAACAATACACCTGTAAACATTTCGTGGTACGTTAGATTCAAAACGCGTTTTTATTGGTACCAAAATTCACCAATTTTTTCTAAAAAATGTACGACATTACTGCAATATGCACACATAGAAAGAGTTCTGCTCGCTAGCGGCAACGTAATCGATATAGTTTTTGGTATGTGCTTGCGATATATCAAGTGCAACGAAAAGAATGCAACTTTCCCAAATATATATTTTTTTGGCACAATTAATTACATTATAATGACTAATGACCATCCCAAAAAAAATAATGCGTTTCTTTGCATTACCTATTGTGTCTTGTAATTACCATATGATTTTTTCGTATAATAGTTGACTGCGCTGAGTTGGGTGGTTGTTTATTTAGGTTTTACTAAAGGATGTTAAAACGCGCGTTGCTAAGGATTTTAAATTTCTTAACGCTGCAGGTAGGTATAAAGTGCACTTAAGGAAACTTCAAGGGTTGCATGTTAACTAAGGATTAAAGACGCTGTATCGTTAAAAGCGTGCGTAACATCTACTCAGGGGCTCAGAATGAACTGTGCAACTAATTGAATGTTGAAAAAAGATTGTTAATTGAGGCTAAGACAATTTTAATTTTAACATGCTTAAGTACGGTGAAGACACAGAGATGAGCTTTTTCATTAGAAAACTGTAATAAGGTGCTATCGCGAGGAAACAATATATATTCTAGAATATTGCATGTCAATATAATCACAATGGAATTTCAAGTTTCTCTCGAAGAAGTGGAAGGACACACATTAAAAGAAGGAAAGAATGTTCTCTCGTCAACGTAGATAAACTAAATTTTAAAATCTTTTTTCGTTGTAAACCATAAGCCAAATAAAGACCTACTAGTTCTCGACATTTCACCCGATAAAAATTCAAAAATTTGGATTCATTATAATCGTGGAGTTAATATAGCAAAATTTACATGGCCACTTTCTCGATCAGGCAGTTAGGGCGAGACATCATGACAAGATCGATATAACGATGAGTTTCACCTGAGAAAACTACACGGGACGCGCTGGCCAGACGATATTGTCGATCCTTTGGTGGCGGAATAACGGGTCCCGTATGGTTCCTTCTTTAGCTGTAACATCTTACGAAGCCCAGAAAAATCACAGCAAAAAACTTTGATAACTATTTTTGACACTCGCCAAAGATCTTCCGTTAACTTAACAAAAATAAGCCATCACGCAATGCAACAACACTCATAATTTTCCTCGCATATATCTTTCTAAAATTTGTTCCTATAACATATAATCACTGAACTAGGTTTTGTACAAGAGTTTTATAATTAGATCATCTAGAACCTGAGTGACATTGCTAATCTTTAATGCGATTTCTTCCTTATCCCTTGAATTAGGTACTTAGAATGGTCAAGATTAATTCACTATGTATTATTATAAATTATATATTTTTTCAATATTTCAAGAAGCCGATGAATTTTATTCAGCAAATAAAACTTCCACTTTTTTATGCCTAATATGCTATCAAAACGTGAGATTACTGCTTTTTTTATTAAGTAGTCTGATTTTTATAGTCAGATCTAAATTCAAGCACACACGAATTAATTTACATCTTTAATGTTTGTAACGTTTTGCAATAGTAATTTTTGAAAACACATGAGTTCTCTCGAAAATGAGACTAGCAACTAAAAACAAATATTAAAATTGTTTTATAAAAAACTAACCAATGACTGTGAAATTGTACAATTTACACCAGGAAAACTACTTGCGTATTTCTCCGTTTTGAGGGATAAAGATGAAACATTGAAAAATTGCCAGTATTTTAAGCACTATTTCTCTTCTCCAAAAAATACTTAAACAAATAGATTTTATTAAGGAAATTATCTCCTGGCACCTAGTTGTAACAAGACGGCCGAAAAGAACACTGAAAAACTTTTACTTTTTCCAAAAAATCAAGGGATATACCGAAAAATGAGGCTGCTGAATTTTTTAGCGTTTTTTAGCTCTAATTCGAGAACAAGATAAATCAAATATTTGTTAATAAAAGTATGAAAATGTTTGTAATGACTTATTGAGAAATATATTTTGTGAAAATTGCCTGAACAGTTTTTGGCGGCTAGAGTTAAGTACAGACAGACGGACGTATTGACATACATACAGAGAGACGACCCAACAGACCAGCTGACGTTTTGCCTATCAATCGATTTTTCGGTATCAACGAATTTTTAATGGATATTATATACGAAAGTGTTGGCTTTGCAGATTCTCCTGGGTTTAACCTCATTAAGTTACACTCATTAGTTTATTTGGGGGTCTCGCTTAAAATGAAGGGGAATAGCGAAGTAATCAAAGACAGCTATAAAATTTTAGGGACTCGAAAATAATGTATTTAGTTTGTGATTTTAATTTGGTTTCATTAATACGTATTATTTTTTAATGCAAAAATTTGTCAGGACGTGGTGGCGAATTAAATTCTTATCATGTCATCCGTGAAAATTCTAGATAAGCCTCTTATCAAGATTTAACAGGTATTGTGTCATTTTATAACCTCTTTTAGACGAAACAGTTTTTTTTATCACGCGAATCGTGCATCCTCGCAACTACAAGTAGAGATAAGTAAATATTTCTTAACGGTTCCTTTTTATTCTCTAGACTCCATAATAATACAATATTTTCATTGGCAGTACTATTTTAATTTATTTTTAAATTGCATTTACAGACATCTTTTTGAGGAATGTCGGTTGTGTGATTGAAACCTGCTTTAAAAGAAATTCGGTGGTGAGTAATGGTGTTTTGGTAAAAAAGGTAGCGTGTAAATAAGAGTTTCATTACATTTAATGAAAGCTATTCATATATTTAAATTGTTGTTTTTCCACGCTTCGCGCCACAAATAATATGATACGATTGTTCACTAAATCATCGTGGTTTGCGTAAGCCCAGTCGAGTTTTTAATTCTTAATTTTTTTATAGAACTTAGTTATGCGTCGTTTCATAGGAGCATGCCTAGAAAATTCAAATTAAACAATAAGTATTTTTTCAAAGAAACAAGAAATTTTCTCATATTTTATGTTTGATTTCTCCGGCCGCAATGTGATACCTGCAAACAGCTTTATCAACATTCCTTATTTCATGCACTGACTTTCACGCTAAAGGAGCCAAATATAAAGACAGTGTTTAACAACGTAAACAAGATTAAAATGTGCATAAAGCGTCACGGTGTACCATATAAATTGCGCCCGAGATTTAGATAGATTGGACAATGCACTCCAAATTGTCAAAAATACCGAATTTATCGAAAGTGTCCGAATTTAGGTTTTATATTTAGTGTTTACCCAAATTAACTTAATATAATCCTATTCAATTCTTGGAGCCAGTTGTTTCGACAGCAGCTGGACATTTACTTGTAGATTCAACATTATCAACCTACATTGAAAGGCACTTGCAGCACGCACCTCTATTCCAATTAATATTCCTCAAAGACTCGCATAATTTCGTTAATACGAGACTCGCTAGACAAGTAAAGCGCCCTCATTTTTTTTCTCCCAGAAATATTTATTGGAAGACCTGAAATTTCACACTCTATTAAATACATGGTAATCAAATCTGTCTATATCCCACAAATTTTTCATCGCCTTGGGCCACTTTGGCGCGCAAGCTTTGAAACAAAGGCGTGACCCTTGCGGGTTAGCTATCTTTTTGCCTGGCGGCCTTCCTATTCACATCGGTAATCTTCAATTTTTCTGCCACGCATGGCGTTTTTTCAGTGGATCAAAGGCGGAAATCACAGAGGACTAAAAACGGACTGTATGGTGGATGGGGAAAAACGTCCATTTAATTCGGTGCTTCTCTTCTCGCAACACGTGTTTTGTAGGCGTTCCTTATGCGAGCAAGAGCCAAGCTTTGTAAAACACACTTC